>JANIJG010004789.1:16374-75826 GCA_024611175.1 Megaceryle torquata | reverse complement strand
CTTAAGCTAAAAAAGGGTAGATTTAGGTTAGACATTAGAAAAAAGTTCTTTAATATGAGGGTGATAGATCCTTGGAACAGGTTGCCCAGAGAGGTGGTGGAGGAGGCCCCATCCTGGAGACATTAAAGGCCAGGCTTGATGAGGCTCTGAGCAGCCTGACCTAGTTGGAGATGTCCCTACTCATTGCTGGGGGGGTTGGACTAGATGACCTTTAGTGTTCCCTTCCAACCCAATACATTCGATGATTATTTGAATTGTGACTTCTATGATGAGTCATAATTGGTATTTTTTCTAATTTACCTTGCAACATTTTGTTACCATTAACCTTAACATGAAAGGAATTAAAACAGAGGACAGTAAAACAAAAAGATGTAACACATGCTGCTAGCAATATTATTTACTGGTCACCTTCTAGATTCCTTTCATGAGATGACTCCACACAGAGCTCATTAGTTGCTTTAAGATAAAGAGAAGTATGAATAAAGGAATACTCTTTTTTTCTCATCAAATAGCACATTTTCCCCTTAATTATTAATAATTAAAGCAACTTGGGACTCCATAGAATATGCTTTGTAGAAAATTTCTAGAAATGGGAATATATTTCTTAAGAATCTTAAATATGTGCTGGTGCTTAAAGAGAGATAGTAGTCAAGAATTTATTTCCATGTGCAATGACATACATGCAAATATGGCATCTATAAATCATTTTCAGAAACCATAATGAGTATGCCAGAAAAAAATGTTACAAAAAGGGATGGGCCCTAGTGGTCAAAGTTATTTCAATGAACAGTAGAATAAAGTATTACAGAATATATTTCTCAGTGGTGTTTTTATTTGCACTTCTATACATGAAGCAATAAAGATGTGTTCATGAGATATTATAAATGTACGAGGAACTGCAGTGGCCTTAAGTGATGATGAACCCCACGCTGTTGCAGAATCAGAATTCTGTAAGTTTCTCCATTAGCAATTATACCAACTCATTCTTTTAATCAAGATCTGTAGTTCTTAAATTCCTGCCTTCTTGCATCAAGTGCCTCTACAAAAACCTAAGAGAAAAAAAAAAAAATTCAAGCCTTCACAGAATGTCGTAACGTTTAACATGAGGTCTCCCTTACATAACTGCAGAAGTGTTGGTTTAAAGTTCTTATGATTTTGAAGTTATATAGTTAGTGTCCAAATTCCACAACCTACACATACTTATGCCATGGTACTATCTCAGATCCTGCAGTCAGAATCAAGGTACACATACGAGCAGAATCTTCCAACATTAAAGGCCATAGTAAGAAGAAAGGCAGAAAACATCAATTTATTGGTAGAGAACACAACCAAAAAGTGTTCAAGACAGTCATGTAATATCAACTATTGGAGAATTTGGAAAAAAAAGTTCATTTTTAAAAAAAATGAAAATTGAATTTCCCTTCAAGTTAACATTATTTAGAAAAAAAAATCTGTGATTGTCCGAATGTTGCCTGTGGGGGGGGGGAAAAAAAAGTATTAATGACAATAGAAGTAAGAATGAGAAGTTGAAAAGATTTCTACAAGTGTTCAACAGAGTATCAGCTGACATGAATTAAAATTTTAAGACACTTACTAACAATCAGTAGAAATAATCAGATAAACAATAACCTGACTGCAGGAAAATTCTCCAAAAGCAGTCCCCTTGGCAGACACTTATTGACTTAATTCATCATCATACAACATTGCTCATTTGTAATTTAACATTTAACCTAGCATGGCTTTCTATGTCAAAGACTACTCAGTTTTTATTCAGCTTTTCAGCTATCTCTGTAACTTGACTAAAACATCTCTCTCAGAATAGAAATCCATCTCTGCTCTTGAAGACATCATAGGAACTGAAAATGCCCTCGCTTGGATTATTCTACTAATTAGTCATTTTTTTACTTCTCAGCCAAAGCAAATACTAGGTGCTTGTTGGCTCAAATATAGTACCACACAGATTTAGAATTGCAGAGTAGGAATATATCTCAGACACTATTTACTAAGGACATCTATGCAATGAAACAAAGGGATCTGTTGAAGTCCAGCTCAAAAAAGAAGAAAGTTAAAACTATGCAAAAAGAACAAATGTTTGAAGTGCCAGTTAGAAAAAAAGAACCTAATTTCTATTCAAATATTTGAAAAATTCATTCTTGCACAAAGCTCTCTCCTCAGGAAAAGGCCACTATTTTATCCAATCATCCATGTATTATCAAATTCAGTCTCTCAGACTTATATATGTGAGGCAGGTGTGTCACTTTGATACTGATAGCAGAAGAGAAAAATTACTTGGTTTTCATACTCAGAGCAGCTTGACATCCAAGGAATAAGTACTGTTAGCAAGTTGCCATTAGTAGTCCCTCTGTTACCTCTAAACCACAACTATCAGCCCCAGAATATAATGTAGTAGACTACTTATGGTGAGATTTGACACAAAGACTTCTGCACCAAGATTTGTGCTATTCAGATTCTAGTTTTGTTATGGAACACTTGGTCTTTTCCCTCCTTTGCCTGAAGAAAGTAGCATCTCTAGATGTGACTAATCTAGAGAAGCCTATGAAGTACGGAAAACAAAGAGAGGGGAAAGAAAAGGAAAGATGAGTAGGATTCTTAAAAAAGTTATTTAAGCATAATTTATTGCAAATATCCAGATAGATGTTCTTGGGGTTCCAAGCCCTGAGCAAGTAATAACTTAAATTGTTTTCTACCAGAGTCAAATCTTCCTTCATATCTGAAGATAATTCAGACTTGGAAAATAAAAATACAACTGATTAAGGACAAATTTTAATTAGAGTACTGGCTTTTAATAAATCAAATTGAAATAAAATTCAAAATGCATACTTAAATGCCAATTGTAGAAAAATACTATTTATGTAACAGAAAATTTCTAAAGAGGTGTAATTTATTATTTGGACATTAGTTTTTTAACTATTCTGATTGTTCCCTTTTCTTTATTATATGAATAACATTCAGTATATATATCTTATTTTCTCTATTTCCATTTCTTTTCATGTAACTATTAGATATGTATAAGGGGATCTTTTTGTAAAAGAAAATTGCCACTAAAAAAAGGTCTTCATGGGCTTAAAATACTACCAGAAAATAGAACTTATTTAGAGTACAGCAAATTCAACAGGACAGTTTCACAGAAATCTTTCACATACTTGCCATGCAGAATAGCCTGATACATTTCTTTAATATTTTTATATCACCTAAAATTGCAGTGGCTTGATTGTTTATATATGTATATGTAGTCTTGCTTGGTTTATCTAAATTGCAATGTCCAGACATGTCATGAACATTTTACCTGCAGACTGCATGTTCTCCCAAACAATGATTTATCCATAGTTTTTGGTAAAAAACACACTTGGTTTCACATTGCTGTCTTCTTTCAATGCCTATCAGCTCACGTGCTATGAGATTTCTGCAGATTTAATCTAGGAAATTGATATAACCTTTTTTCCCATTTGCCAGCATTTATTGCCATTGTCCAATAATTAGACTCAGTATTCACTTGATATTGTCTCTAAATTGCTGCTTCAGAGAGGTCTTTCCACTACATTACAGATTTTTGTCACATACTGAGTTAAAAGCCTCTATCAGAGGCGTCTTTATTTCCAGCTTCAGCAGTTCTGTAAAATAATTTAACTTTCTTGTCAATATGCTTATTCTGCCAGGGTTGTGCTGAATGCTGATCAAGCCCTGGAAGGCCTCAGATTTATTAGGTTCGAAACTGTGTGATCATCAGTGTTCTTAATGCACTTTTTAATTTAAGAGTAGGCAAGACTCAGCTAACATATTTGGTGTTGTTTTGTGTTAATTGAAGCACAATTATGACTTACAACACAAAAAAAGGAAGCCATAAAAGCTAGCCGATGTTTAAAAAGGGCAATGGTAAACACTAGGCACACCTGGTCATATTCATTATGGGTAGAATAGGTATAGGTATTCATATAGGTATGAAAGAGCATGACCTTAAAACCCCTGGAATGCTATAGTGAAAAAGAGGGAGATCGCAATTTGTGCTCTAATGCTTATTCATACTTCTTGTTTACACAAACCCATCTGAAAGCGAAAAAAAAAAAAAACAAAAAACTTGAGAGTGATAGTATGGAAAAAAATTTCCATTAAAAGAAAACACTCCACGCCTCTTTCCTTATCAGATAATTTGCCAAGACCAGTACATAGCAGTAAAATGATTAGTGCTCAAAACTAATCTCAGTAAGTCTCTCAGAGCTTCAACAATGACAGAAAAGCACAGCTTCCTTAAATATTTCATCTTCACTGTTCTGTTGGGAAACCATTTTGACCTTTCCTTTGCACATTTCATTCTAGAGTTTATACCAGTCTGCACTTCTGCAGCATTGCTGAGTTTTGTTCTGCTATCACATACACAACATTTGCCTCTCACATTTTCTCAAATGAGAAACTTGTGCAAAATCTCTCTGCTGCATTTAAACAACTCTGTGACAGTTTTTTCTTAACACTGGCTGAAGGATAACAGCCATAGAATCAGACACAGCAAAGGTCAGAGCCAGATAGCCAGAAGGGCCTCCTGAATCTACATCAGTGACTTTATTCTCCCAGTCAGAATTTCAGGATCACCAAAGGCCATGTCCAAACAATTTCACTGTCTAAGACTGGAGCTACATAACTAAATTTGGACAAAGTTCAGTGGATAAGCTTAAGAGTCCCTATCAGCTTCTGCTAATAATAAGTGTTGAACTCCATACTAACTGCCTGGTTTGAATATCCTTGGGATGCTGGAGGGGGGAGGAAGTCTCTCTACCTTATTTCAGACAAATCTTTGTATTAAGTAGTGGTACCACTCCACTGGCTATGTCACACAAATGATTAAAGCTAATAGATAGTTTCAGAGTGACAGCCACCATTTTCTGTTCAATCCAGCAAATAGTGAGTGGTGACAAGACAGTGATATCAGTCATACTTCAGCTAACAGCAAGTTAGTGGTGTTGGCATGAATTAAATTTAATATGCATCTATTACAAAATCTAATACATGGTTTTGTAAGTTTCAGTGTCGACAAGGTAACAGTGAAGCTTTTCACAGAATTGTCTTTCTTTTTCTTCACAGTTTTAAGAAAGGGTGAAACTGAGAAAACTGAAAAATTCCAAAATGCAAACCCAGTGTGCTAGACTGTTTGGGTACCATTTAACTTTTCTAACAACTTATATACACTACTATTCACATATGAGAATACCCAAAAGAGATTAGCATATTTCCAGAATTAACATCCAGCACCTAATTTGGCATGTCTGGCCCTTGCAAGTTAGATCCTTGCACTACTTCCAAGCAAGGTTCTATACGGCTAATGATACATTGCAGCTTCAGGCATAAAAGATAGTATATGTGTATTAAAGCAGTGCTACATCAAATCTGATGAGTATTCCTCCCAGGAATAGCTCCTCCCAGGCGCTATTTTGCAGAGTAATATCATCACAGTACCCTTTACAAAAGAGAGCATCACTATCCCATGCTCTGTTACACAGTATAGAAAAACTCGAGAATTCTTTTACTTCCGCAATAATGAACACATCTCTGTAGCAAATACAGGTATGCTTAAAACATTTACACAAAGTGTGAGGTACAGTGGGATAGGACATTTAACACAGTTTCTCTAATGTTGAAAAATATTTACAGGACAAAGAAGAATAAGTAACTATGAGCTGTATGTTTGGCAGATCTCTGCACATGCTGAGACCTTCCTGTCACACAGGGAAAGCCTGTGCATTTCAAAATGCTCACTAACTTTAAAGCAGAAGTGATGGCAAAATACAGTTGACACTGACTCTTCCTAAATGATGAATAGAAAACTGAAAAGATTTCTTCACATATTTAGGTCCTGTAGGAAGAAATGTACTGTCTGTGAGATTTTGCTGTTCTGTTTGCATAGCTACAAGAAAGAGAATTACAGTAGCATCACAGTTTGATCCTTAGATTTAGTCATTATTTAAACTTTATACTTATAATACAGACATCATAAAAACCCTGAAGTCCATTATAACAGACTGACTGTAGGTCTGTTACAGTTACATTATACACAAAACTTTATTTACAAAGCTTGCAGAAAACTTAGCAGCCTTCAAAATAAATTTAATTGCATAAGTTAATGGTACAAGAAAATTAATACACTGAGATACAGTATACTAGTTTAGTTACTTTATCAGGTTATTTTAAGCAATTATGTCTGACCAAGCTATGTAATGAAAGAGTTGCTCTTGCTAAACTGAATAACTGTCATAGTTCTCAATATGACTACTTGTATTTCTTTGGCTCCTATGTGCTTACACCAGAAAACTTGTCTGAATTGAAAGAAATTCCAAAGTCTAGACATCTTCCAAGTCTTGTTTAGCTATATATCAATCTTAGCAACAATTTTGAGAGAATACTGTAGCCAACCCTAGCATTATTTTCTGTTAAAAATGAGGGTGTTAAGAAGAATTAGGTTTTTGTCAGGCTACTTCAGTGTATGAGTCTTGAGAAAACTTACATGTAAAAGCTTTTATTTTCAGCTTGACAATAGAATTTCTGTCAGTCTAGACACCAGGAACAGAATTTCATGTCAGGCAATAGAAAATAGATCTGAGATCAGAACATTCAGACGCCACAGAGAGAAAATTCTTTTGAGATCTGTTCAGATTCTTGCCTTGATTAACTCAGTTCTTAACATCTGCATATCCCGGTCTGACAATTGGATACTGCAGGTCAGAGTTCTGGCAAACCTTTTACAATATAGTAGTAACTATGTACTGGATAATTTAACCTAGGTTTCACTAGCTCAGTCATGTGCCATTACCAAACTATGCCGAGTATTCACTGGGCCAAAAAGACTGTATAGAGAAAAACTCTAGACATTACTGTCATACATATCAAAATATTCAACAGCTTGTCTGTATGTTCTCTTAGGGTTCATGAGACCAAATTCAAGTTTATGTCAAATAGAACAGGAATAAGCAATTTTAATTTCTAAGACATCTTCTATATGCCAGAGGAATACCCCAGATCAGAATATTTGCTCTCATAAGTGTCTCTCCTTTTCTTTAAAATGCTTTCATTCAGAAGAAGAGCAGTTCTGTCATATCTGAGTGTTTCTCAATACTTAGCAAAACCCTTCTGTTGCCCTTCTTCTTCTGAGGAAGAATCTACATGAGCAATAAAATACCATCTGGTTCTCCTAGTTACTTCTCACTAGTCTTATCAGTCACCTTGCAATCTGTTGATTAGGATATTTAGTTATAATTTTCTATAGGGATTGACCTCTGGCAGTTTTCCTACCTAGAACTTTCTGTTATAGAAAACAAAACAGCACTACATTTTTCATCTATACTTTAATTCTGAGACATATGTGACTGCTCAGATGATGAGCAAGGGGATTAGTTCGCATTTATTCCTATCTATACGAAATATATCTTCATGGTCTCATTTTTGTTTATTGTAAAGCTTTTCTGATAGTCCCCTTGAGATACAGTACTTCTGTTTTCACGAACTAGAACAAGTTTACAGTGTTATAACAATTTATTTCAGTAGAACAACTCTTGAATTACACAAGTGTGAGAAGATAATCAAGTCTATAAAATAAGCATTACTTTCAAAAAAGAAATTTTCTATCACTTTCTAATGCTAACATGGAAGTGTCTTGCATCACTCTAAAGTATGATTTATTCATCCTGCTATAGTCTAGTATTGCCATAACTTATACCTTGAGTTCTATAACTTTATTGATTATAGCTAACCAGAGAATTATTTTCTTTAGAAACACTTACTTTTAGTTATTTTAAATTGGTCTTTGTTGCACAACAGAGTATGCCTAAGGTTATGAATATGTAAAAAAGATTCTAAATAAAAAAATAGTATTCCTATTTAAAAACTACTCAACTGTAGTGTCTGCATGGTATATATCCTGTTGTATGATTTCATGAATGTTATACTCTTATCGTTATCATCAAAGACATTAAAAGATTCCTGCAAGTTCCAGAGCTTGAATTAAGTTTTTGTGTAATACAATTTTTTCAACAAAATAGTCACGATCAGATCTGGACCTGATATTCATATCAAAACTCAGAAGGGTCTGCTTTACATGAAGCTAAATCTTTCTGAACCTAAACACAGACAATATTGTTCAAGCACTCTTAATATTATTTTTTTTAGCGGAAGACTAACCTTGCAAGTTACAAGTGAGATAAAGTGGGTTTTAATCTGCTGTACCGCATTCCAATTTAGACAGTTAATGTGAAATTCAGGTTAATGTGTGTCAAAAAATATTTTTTGCAGGTCTAGTAAAAGCTGATAGTGGCGACATAGAAATTACTTAAATCTGGCAACATAAACAGATGGAACTATCTAAGGAATCAGGGCAATTTTTTGTGTTCTTCTCCACAACAAGCTATAGAAGGTTCTAATAACATTCAGGCTTTAAATTTGATGTTCAGTCATTTTGTAGAATTAAGATGCTTAAATGTGACTATTGGGGTATAGATTTCTGTGCATTAATACAATTATATCTATGGGTTTTGTTTGTTTGGTTTGGTTTGGTTTGGTTACTTTTAACAGTAAAAGGGGAAAAATAGACAAACAAGACACTTTGAAATGCTATGCATATATTATGTGTTGTTTCCAAATATCCACATTGTTTTGAACTTAGACAACATACAAATTTTTATTCAAATGTTTACATAATGTCTTTAGTGATATTATTTGCTTTGAATATCTTTACAGCTATTACTTGCTATGTTCTAATACAGAATAATCTCCACAGCAGAACTACACAGTTTCCAATAAGTAACCCACAGAGTAGAAGTGAAAGTATCTTAAAATTTCTGATCTCTGTCCAACTTGACAAACTAGTCAACTTCAAACAGGATCAGTGAGACTTACCTGCATTGCACAATGGAACATGATGCAGAAAGCAAAAGCTAGTGAAGACCACCAGAATTAAAAAACTTCCATTGCTACAGTACTGGACTCAAACAAGCACATATGATCATAGAGTGACTGTAAATTTAGCTATGTTGCTTTCAGGACAGCAGCTGATATCTCTACACAGTGATGAATTTGCAAACCCACCATCTCTGCTCATCATTGCTTCTGATAACCTCATATGGCTCCCGTATGTGGTAATATCCCAGCATGCTGTAGATGGTATGTTCATAGGTTAACCATTTATTGAAAGTAATATTATCCAGTTCCTCTGTAGCATTGTCCCAGACATATTTGGTAGGGCAGCCTTTTTGTTATCAATAGCCTGTCACTCTTAAGGAAATAAGGTTCACTCTATTGTAATTAAGAAGAAAACTCCCACTATCTCTAATACATGACAAGTGTATTACCAATTTGGGTTTTATCTTCTGTGTACCACTTTAATATAAAATTAATAATTTTCTTCTGTGCAAAGGGCCTTTACCTCAGTTCAGGTGTACTCCCTCCTTTGAGTTTTTTCCAAGATCACTGTGGTATCTAACAAATGTGTTCTGTATTTTTTTTTTTTTCCTCAATCCCTTCTAATTCCAGCTTGTCCTCAAATATCAAAGGGGCTGGGGGCAGCTATGTTTTGATTGTGAGTGATACCTAACTTGGCACTATTGGTCTGGTTGCATTCAATATAGTTGAACTATCACAATTCTGGGCTTACTAATATCACTGCACCCTCTGTCAACTTGCCATGGTTTCACGTAGACAGTACAGAGTTGGCAGGATCCAATGAGAGACTTTTTCATCTAGAAATGTGAATAGTGCATTTTACTGAAGCATCAGAAGTACAGGTTCTTATGGATTGCCAGTGATAAATGCACTGCCTGCAAAGCACGTGCGAGTATTGAGATTATGAACAATACCGTGAGTGAAATTATAAAACAACTCTGTACAGAGATTTCTAATTTTTCTCTGAGTAAATACTCGGTAGAGTCCAGATCTTACCCAAAGATGTCCCTGTGGGAGGGAAAGACAGGCTCAGTCTGTTGACTGATCTTAGGAGTCGGAGATAATCTGAGATAATATCTTCCCTAACTTGTTCATGATGATATTCCCTAACATTTCCCCTTCCTTAAGACATTTTTATATTGTTTCTTATCTTTAAGGTGGAGCTTGAGTGACTCTAGTCATACATACCTTTTTCATATGACTGGTGTAAAATTCTCTTGCTTCACTTTTAATGATATAGATGAAGAAAATTCAGGATGCAAGCTCAGTGAGGGGTGGCCACACTTTGGAGGCAGGTAGCCATTGGGATGGAGGTGTGTTTTGGCATTATAATGAGATTATAATGAGCAAAGTTTGCACAAAGGACAGCATTTTGTAAAATTAAAAATGACAGACTGTTTGCCCAGAATGGTAAATATGCAGCTTACCAGTTCCATAGTATCATAAAGTTCCCATCTTCTGCAATACTTCACAGAGCCCAGCCACAGGGGGGTCTTCACTCCATTCCACCTTCCATGCTGTTTTGCAGACAACATGGTCTAGGCAACTGCCACAGAATGGATTCCTTGCATACCAGCTGCAGCTGCACTCCATCCTGGAAGCTTCATCCATGTTATACCTTTCCTTCATGTATGAACAATGACATGCCTTTAATATAAGTTTACTTTTTAAGTGACCCCCCCCTCCCCCCCCAGTAATTATTCCACAGCTGCATACTCTTCATCTGGTATCACCATTTTTCATGCACTGTAGTCCTTTAAAGTACCAGATTTTGCAGTTTACAGCTCTGTCACAGCTAAGAGAACCATTACAGAAATATCTCTTTATGCTACAATCTATTAAATATGTTACTCATCATAGTAAAATGAGAATGATTTTGGCATTATTTCATCTGTTGAAATAATTGTAATTATTGATAGTGAAATCCATGAACAAATATTTCCATCTCCATAATTAACAGTCTCTGAAATGTGATTTTATGTCACACAGTCAATTTTCTGTCAGAAATTAAAAAGGACCATATGAATTTTTTTGAGCCACTTTTGGCTAGTAGTTATGGACTTCAGAGGTCTCATTTTTTAATTTCTGCACATGGACTGCTCTGAATGGAACCTGGTTAAAACCATGGACTGAGATTGCACAGATCTGATACAAATAGAGGAGAAAAAGAAAAACAGAATCTCACTGTTTCATTTAAGCTATATGTACATTTTGGTTTCTTTAAAATAAATAACAGTGATGTTGTCACCAAAAGTATCTTTTAAATACCAATGCACAGTTAATATTTACATAGAATAATGATGAATAAAATGCTTGAAGTGCATCCAACAGTTTGGTTTTTTTAGTTTTATTTCCCTTTTCTATTATGACTATCTTTACATGAAGATGTACACCTACTTACTTACCTTTCCAGGGACAGGTTTCTGAAATTGTAAGATAAAAATTACTTTCCCATTTGACCTCTTTGACTGACACAATGCCAAAAAGTACCTTATAATATCCAGTCATTAAATAGGTCATCAAGGTAATATCACAGCATTGCAGGAACTGATTGGTTATTGTGTTGCGGGACCAGTTTTGGAAGCAATCTGTGACCAATTTCTGTAGAGGACGAGGTTTCAAATTTTAAGAACACTGCTGGTTAAATAGAGTTGCTGCTGTGAGTCTTTATGAAGGTTGAGCAAGTAGAATCTGCTGATCTGCCAGTTGTTCCAAAAGATTGTGCTCCTGTTGTGAGAATATGTCTCCTCTTTATGTGTGACTGACCTTCTATTGGAATCCTACTGTGAGGTGTGAATGTGGTCATTGTGAATAGCTTGCCAGTGCAACACTAAGAAACAGATATACTAGCCAAGCTTTCACAAATATAGTGATGTTGAATTATGTAGTCCATTTTAAAATGACCCACAGTGTTTAAAAAAAACCCCATATGCTTGATTGCCTGGTTTTCTAAATAACTTCAGTTGTTGTAGACATCAAATAGTCATCATTAGCCTAATCTATTTATGGAAAGGGGTTTTATACATTTCAGACAAAATCCATATCTCAATATTGCACTAATGATTTTTTTTTTTTTTTTTTTTTTTTTTTTTTTTTTTTTTTTTTTTTTTTTTTTTTGTGAAATGCAGATGAGAATGAGGATGCCATATTACAAACATATATCTTTGGAGAAAATTATATTAAATTAAAAGCTTAACAAAACTTTCTCTCTTCTTCAGATTCTTTTTACATGAAAATCTTTTTTTATGCTGATAATATGACTGTGTTTATTTCTCAGGTATGTGCTATCTACATCCCTGAGAAGAATTTAAGGGCTTGGTTGACTCTCAGTTTTTGCTATGAGCTGTAGAATGTCTCTGTCTGGTGTCAGAAGTTTTTCTGTAACTGTAGATTGCAGAAGAGCTGAAGGAAAATCTAACCTTCTTTATAATTTTGTCAAGTATAATGGCATTTTATTCTTTTAATCAGTTTTAACTATCACATACAGATTTCTGTGCTTACCATTTTCTGTACTCCATTCTGATCCATGTTCTGGCTACCAGAGGTTCATTTTCTAGAAACAGTGGGAATTTGAACACTTAATTTCTGAAATGAGCTATCCTGATTTAAAAAATATCTATCATCAAAAGTATATAAATGTTTGATGATTTTATTTATATAAATAGATTTTATGGGTATTTTTGATGGCTTAATTTTTGCTTTTTTATTTCTGATTCAGAGTTGCATTTCATGCTTGTAACAGATGTCAGGATTCATTCTGAAGACATTAGTGGTAGCAAATTCTATACATGTAACATAATTTAATTGACTGTGAAGATCATTAAGTAAGTTCTTTTCAGGATTATTGATAAAAATGTGTTTATGTTTCCCCCTCTTCTGGCTGACTAAAATTAGGAAAATAACCATAATTTTCAGAAAGGAGTGTCTGAGAGTACAAAGGATTGATGAGTGTTTTTGATATATTTTGATAGTTTGCTTTATGCTTCTGAATATTGTATTTTCTGTTTATTGCTGCTTTGTTAATTCCCAACAAGAAAACTTTAAATTTTGTCATCAGTTCTCCTGAATCTAGTTAAAATATTTCATATTGTAAGCCATCAGGGTGGTACTGACATCTTTTATTTTCAGTGCCCATGTACTCCAGTTAAATTAATGGAACAGGTATCGTCCTTCCAGCTCCCGTGGTTACAGTTCTGATAATGAGAATCAGTATAATGTCATTTTTTAAAGAGAATTACAGTGAAGTAATTTTGTCTTTCAGGCATATTATTGAAATCTCTTGAGTTTGGGAAACACTGTCATTAAATATGCAGATATGTTGCTATGGTGCCACCTTTTCCTTCAAATTGAGTTTCAGGGATAACAGAAAAACTTTTAATGCTTCAATACAGTGTCATTCAATTTCAGAAGTGAAAATTTCAAAGGAGTTAAAAAATTAATGTCAAAATCTTCTGAACCTTAATAGGAGAGTTTTAATTTCATCAAAGTACATCACATCACTGAATTCAAGAATTATTTTTTTTTTCATTGATGTTGGTTTAGCTTTTTTTTTTTAATAAAGTCTATTTTCTTTCTTTAATTCATAGTTTATCACTGTTATTCTTTACATATATATCTCTGTGCTGGGAGTTCCTTCCTTTAATTAATTCAATGCATCTATCTTTAGATATTTCTCTTATGAAGCCAAGGACTGTGTTAATGACTCTTCTAGAGCAATGTGTCAGTTTTTAAAGTCCATTAACTTTCTATGACTTTCTGCATACTAACACTTATTATTACATTATTTCCCTTGATCTTGAAATCCAATTTAAATTCCAACCATGAAATTTCAGTGATGGAACATGTTTTTTAATTGCTCTTTCTACACTCAGTACGGAACTAAGATAAGAAGTTGCAAGTCATATTTTTAAGGTCTCTTTTACACATTTTCAATGACAAATGATCAACATGAGACAAATTTGGTGGTTATGAGACTCAAAGATTTCGGCAAATAAAAGTTCTTACAGATTTGTTATTATTTCAGATATATTGCTACTGACATCTTCTTACAATCTTTAACATCTTTCCTGGTTCCAAAGGCTATTGGAAGCCGATCAGATTTTCCAAAATTATTCCTATATGTCATATTTTGTCTTTGGTCCACAGAGAATAAATGTCATCTTCCTTTGCAAGATTTTTTGAAGAATGCCACTTTTATTCTTGTCACATCAGGACTGCATGTGTATATCACAAGATTTATCATGCAAAGGGCAAGAAGGAAAATTTAAATTAGCTTTAGATCCTTATTTAAAAATCTTGCTAATGATGGCTTTGATTCAGTCTCTATATGAGGACCTGATCTAGCCACAGAACAACTCTCTTCTAGGTTTTGACGACAAAGAAAACCAAAGAATGTGATCCAGATAAGAGCTGAAGTGTGACAGTGTGTACTCCAGTCTATTTTAACTGACAACCAGAATGACAGGGTATACAGAACATGTACTGGCAGGTGAGTTTAGATGCAGTTAATGAAGGACATTAATTGGCACTTGAATTCCCCATAAGTTCTTCTAGTCAACAGAGACAGCTTACACACTATAAAAATTCCACAGAATTTTAAAGTAAATCACTGAACAAAACTCACGTAAAACTGCCTGCAGAAAACACCCAGGCCGTGTGGAAATCTTAGTCCCAGTGGTTTTAATTATAGCAGGACTGAGTTTTGAGCTACATATTTGCTATTTATCTTCATTTCATGATGAACAGTCACTGCAATCTAACAAGATATCAAAGCTTAGCAGCAAGGGCTTCATTTTAACCTGACTGACTGTTAAACTAAAACCACTTCCATACTGAAAACATATTCAAATACAAAAATGTAGTTTGATGACATCTGCATCTTTTCAGTTTATTTTTACTAAAACCCAATACATTTTCAGTTACTTTAAAGCTTAATAGAAGTGGATTTGGAACTACTTGTAGGGAGGTACCTCTGGTCTGTTGGTTTCACTGTGGTCAGGACCTTTATTTTATTTTTTGAAAAAGTGAACCTTAGTCAATGATAAACACAATTTTGATGTTAATGAAAGAGGCCCAAACTCTCCCTCTGAGTTGTGCTACGTCAAGTTTTCACTCTGGGTCATGTAATGGTGGTAGTTTATTCTTTTCCAATATGCTTTAAATCATGTGACCATCACTATAAAGGGTTGTCATATACCTCAGTGTACCAGTAAGAAGTGTTACATATTTTCCCAGCATGGAAGGAATTACGTAGAATCAGCACCACTGCAGCACATCAAGGAAAGCACTGGTGCCATAGAAAGAGAGTTAAAATAATAGGATAATAGAAATAGGTAAGTTCCAAACATTTCCTTAGTAAAACTAGTTTTGTTGCATTTACTTTCAAACCATCTCTAAATCAAGTAGAGAGCTGCTGCAACTTGTCTCCAGTTTCATTAAGATCTAGTTTTATTACACTGATGTGCCAGAAGCAATAGTATCTGCCAAAAGAGTGTTCTTAGTTAAATCTATGCTTGAACCACAATTGCCCTGAAATTAAAACTGGAAAACAAAAACAACCCTGTAATTAATATGTCAGATCTTATTAGATCTTGAAAACTGTCTGTACTTCATTTCAAGGCTGGCAAAAATGACGAGCATTATCTGTATGCGGCTAAATACCCATGACACTTTTGTTTCTCATATGGTTTCAGTATAATGAAACATTTCACTTTTTGCCAGGCATCTAAGCAGGGCAACTAATCAGATTTGGCATCAGTATTTAACTGGTCTTGTATGCACTTAAAAAAAAAAAAACAAACAACCCTCCATTCCATTTAAATCAGTGCAGTTTATACTGTTTTTCTCTATTTAGAAAGTTGTCGTGGTTTAGAGGTCAAGGCAGCCCCTTAGACCTATAACAAACACTCTTTTAACCCCCCTCCCTCCCAAAAGGGAAAGAGAAAGGGAATAAGGGAGAGAGACTTAGCGATTAGAGAAGGAAACTAGAACAGCTTTAATGAAAATTAAAATAATAATAATAAAAATGGGACATATACAAATATATACCAAACCAGTATTGAACTCAACCCTCCCTACGGTAATTACATCACTGTCACCACTGATGTTGTGGAGCAGGCACCAGGGGAGTCCCAGACTGGGCCCTGTAGCAGACTGGAACTGTGTTTGGAGCTGGATTCTGGTACCGGATTCAGGAACACAGAGATTGGGATCGAAGGCAGAACGGACAGAGTCCTCCTCAGATGCTCTGAGAAAGAAACTGGAAGAGGACCCGAGCTGAGATGAGCAAAGATGGCAAAGTGGGCCAAGCGGGCAAAGAGAAGGTCAAGACCCTCGTGATCCCTCAGCCTTATACTGAATATGATGTATATGGGATGGAATCCCTCGCTGGTCAGTTTGGGGTCACCTGTCCGGTCTGCTCCTCCCTACAGGTGCAGTCTTTCACTTCCTGCATCCTGCAGTGTGGTAAACAAGATCCAACAGTGGTCTTGGTCTGCACACCAATCCTTGGTACTAACTCTGAACATGCGGTGTTATCACTGCTAGAAGCAGACACTGCCTGTGGAAACAGGCTGCTAACTTGAGAAAGTGCAGTTAGAAGAACTGAGCTGAAAAGAAAAATCACTGAACAGAATTAGTTCTGTTCTCACTCAAACCAGGACTAAGGTATACATTTAGATATTCCTTTGATTGTATACTAGATCTACAGCTTCTAAAACAAAACTAAAAGCAGCACTGCAAAACTACTTAGTCCATGTAGTACTAATCTTTGATTGACTGCTACTGGATTGGGCAGAAATTATCAATTGCCTTTATTTGCTGTCAAATGGATGATTAGATTAGCTTCTGGATACCAGCTTAGTGTATTGTTTCTAATTCCTCCTAAAAACATGCCATCACTTTGAAAGAAATTGCAAAAGATTCAAATAGGTCCATCAATTATAAAAGCATCTCAGTATATCATCAATATCTCTGAATAAAACTGTCTGTTCTTCAGCTCAGGAATCCCTTAGATATAATAAATTTTTAGGTTTGTTGTTTTTTTTTTTTTCCCAATCATTCTATCCTAATTCAAGTAAACATTTGCAATTTAATGGACTTTTGCATAAATTCTGAAAACCATGGGGTCAGTACAGAAGAAATATATCTACTTCCTCTTAGAAGAGAAAAAAATATTCACCTATCAAGGCATACAAAAATGTTTTGAATAGATGGTAACAATTCTGCTAAAATTTGCCTAAAACTCCAGTCTCATGCAAGGAATCCCTTACAAAGAGGGTTATAACCTACGTGATATTATGGGACTTAGACTATACTTTAAAACAGATTATGTTAAATTGGATCAAGATACTTGCTAACTTGGTATGTGTTAACCTGCTATAACAGTTGAGTTAGTTTATCTATTATTACCTTGAGCATTTTTTGAAAATGAAGCAATACTATATACTAATGAAGTTTTTTTTTTTCATGTTCACTTTTCAAAGTTGATATGACTTCACATATTGGTAAACAACTGGTCTAGAATATGATTGTTAGTTACTCTGATTTATATTTAAATATCTTATTTAGCAACATTGAATGGGTCAACCTTATTCAGTTTTAGAATTTTTCTTCTGTCTGAAGACAGTAAAATATTTTGCCTAAAATAACTACACTTCCACTTATTTTCATGATATATACAAGGTCATACAAAAATAAAATGTATTTTACATACATGAGTAAGGAAATACACACTGTATATATTAAGACAACATATCTTACAGACATCTTAGAATAACAGAAGAATGTTAATCTTAAAATTTTACTGGGACAAAGACATTCTTTTGATTGTAAAGAGGTATTAGAGAACTTTTACTTCAATTAAAGACTGAAATATGTCCTTAATAAGGTTGCTGTAAAGCCCCAGCATCCATAACTTTAGGTTTCAAAAACTGAGGATTTAGAACAATCCTGAGGAAAGTAATTTGGTTTACAAACTTAAACTTACAAAATTTTTTATTAACATTTTATAATCTAGAGGAATGAATATTTTCTGATCTTATATTTAATTTGACCCAATCTGATATTAAAAGTGAAGATTTTGAAACATTTATTACTGCCATTTATCTAGAAATGAGCATTACCTCTCTTCCTTAAAAGAATTATTTATGCTTGTTAAATAATGAAAAACAAAAATGTTAATAGAATTGTGACTATGTTTAAAGATCAGTTAAGAATTCCATTATACCTATCACCCATGCTTTGCCTTTATGTAAAACCACATATAAATTAAACTCCAACATTAAAATCAAACAAAAAACACCCTCCACCCCCACAAACTAACAGAAGTGTAAAGATCACTTCTATATCATATCTATTTTCTACTATGATGCTCCAGGAAAGATTCCCACTAGTGAGGAAGACTACTGCTCAGAATAAATCTCTTCTGAAAAAGCTTACATCCACACCAAATCCTGCATTTACTAGTTGAGACATCGAAGATAAAAATGTTTTTAACTGTAGTCTGATATTCAAGACATATTTTTACTTCTGCAGGATAACAGCAAGACAGTGCATTGCTAGCTTTCCAGATTATCTTTTCAGTAACTATCATGATCCCCTGGCTTATCAGAGACATATACGGAAACTTCTTCTTTGCCCATAGCATAATTCCTCAAAAACATACCCATAATGCTAATAAAACTAAAGTAACCTTTAAGCCATTTGACTTTCTGTTTTGAGGACATTTGCATGAGGAATCTTACAAGAATCACCCCACTGTGCACGTATGTTTAACAAGGCCAATTGCTGGGTCATGCACTTCAGTCACGACAACTGCAGGCAACTCTACAGGCATGGGGAGGAGTGGCCGGAGAGCTGCCTGGAGAAAAGGGACCTGGGGGTGCTGATGGACAGCTAGCAGAACATGAGTCAGCAGTGTGCCCAGGTGGCCAGGAAGGCCAATGGCATCCTGGCCTGTATCAGCAATGGTGTGACCAGCAGGAGTAGGGAGATGATCGGTGCTCCTGTACTTGGCACTCATGAGACCACACCTTGAGTACTGTGTCCAGTTTTGGACACCACAGTACAAGAAGGACATTGAGGTGCTGGAGTGGGTCCAGAGAAAGGCAACAAAGCTGATGAGGGGTCTGGAAAGCATTCCTTATGAGGAGAGGCTGAAGGAACTGGGGTTGTTTAGTCTGGAGAAGAGGAGACTGAGAGGAGACCTTATTGCTCTGTACAATGACCTTAAAGGATGTTGTAGCGAGGCTGGTGTTGGTCTCTTCTCCCAAATTATTAATGATAAAATGAGAGGAAATGGCCTCAAGTTGTGTCAGGGGAGGTTTAGATTAGATATTAGGAAGAAATTCTTCACTGAGTGGTTAGGCACTGGAACAGGCTGCCCAGGGAGAGGTGTTTAAAAAAATGAGTGGATGTAGCACTTGAGGTCTACTGGATAGATAGATGTTAGGATGAAGGTTGGACTCGATGATCCTAGAGGTCCTTTCCAACCCTGATGATTCTATGATTCTATATGATCCCTCAGGACTACCTAGTCCCTAACTAGCCAGGGGCCTAGATATTTCATGTGATAAAATAGAAGATCTAGATCAGCAAACAGGCAATTTCTTCTCACTTATATTTAATCTCTGGAAGTTCAGAGAAGTACCAAAGCTATTTTTTTCCAATTATACTAAACTTATCTTAGTTATTTGAATTCACCCTTCTGAATGAAAGCTCCTGTCACTTAACATAATATCAGAACAACTGGACCATTATGAAATTATCTATCAGGAAGATCTATATCATATTGAGATCTAGGGTCTCATAAACCAAAGATTATACTTTCTGTCAAGTCATCCTTTCCCTTAACAGGAGGTTAGTTTCCAAAAACAGATGTGTTGAGGTATGTAACTTGCAGATCAGTGAAGTAAAAGGCTCACCTCAGCTGGAAATATTTAACTCCCAAAAAGTCATTATGGGATATGATGTGACAAGGCATGCCTTTCACTTCACTGAAATGCATACCGCATGGTACAAAATGCCAAAACATGTTCAAGTTTAGGATATACAACTCATGCAGCCATGTAGATGTATTTTTTTTTCTTTCACATAAGCATTAATATGAAACTGTTAAGCAAGAGGGAAATAATACAAAAGTATTTCAATGTCATTCACATTCTCTCATGACTGATTTCTACCTATAAACATAATTAAAAGACCCAAACCAAAATACACATGTTCCTCCCCAAGAGCCTGAAATGGGGTGAATGGAGAGACTAACTGTACTAATGAGGAAAATATCTCTAGATGTACTTTTCCCAGGGTAGAAATTAATTTGACTTAGCTAAAAAACTATTTCAGGCATCTTACTGATGTCTGCAAGTCAGAGATGGTGCACATAGTTATGTATTCTACCTTCTACTGGGTAGAACTATTTCTGCCAGGCAGTATTTGCATCACATAGCCTTTTGAGCAACAAGATATGGTAGCTAGAAGTGATAGGCAGAAAGTATATGCAGTACTTATTTAATGAAAAAGACATCTCTATGTAAGAGAGGTGGTGCATTTATGAAATCAATCTAAAACTTAGTTTCAGTTAAAGTTAACCATGCACAGTCAAGAACTTATATTTAAATAAACAAGAATGATCATCTGACTGAATGTATTTCAAACTGTTAAATTTTTTACATTGATATGCAGTGTAATTTTTCAATATTTTAAAAGTAATAAAAACTGACAGAATCTGTCTATGCCATTTTATTGATTAAGTGTGGTGATTCTGAAGGAATTTATTAAGTTGGCATTAACTTGCATAAGTATCCCCTTACTGATCCATAGATATTTTAAGACCTACATTCAATTAATATTGAGAACAAAAGGTCTAAGACTCATTTCTTGGTTTTAATCAAAACTTTACACATATGCCTAATATAAAACGTGTTAGGCATTTTCTGTGTATGGGAGGAAAGCCATCAGCATTTTCCTATATTTTTTATTTATTTGGACATTCTTCAGAGCAGAATTATTTTCTCTGAGCATAGGCAAGAATATCCACCTATAATCACCTGGAAATGTACCACAGCTGTATAGTAATGTGGAAACCCTGCTAGGGTCAAAGTTGTAATGTCTCTGGATTTTTTGAAGATCATAACTCTGAGATGTCCCCATCCTCACTGAAGGTTTATCAGAATATTGGCATTAGAATAAACATGTACAGCACTAATTACACTACTATTTTTCACTTGAACAACAGCTTTCTTGTACCAAATATTTTCAGAAGAAAGGGAATATGTTTTAAACAAGTTCACACTTCTTTACAGCAGTCTCATTAAAAAAGAAGAAAAGAGAGGTGGTTTCAGTAATGGTACTTAAGTCTGGGATAAAACTATCGATTGCTGGAATTCATTAATTAAGCAAAATATTTGCTGGAAGTTGCTGCACACCTCTCTCAGTTTGAAGATATTTCTATCAAAACACAGTCTCATTAAAATTTTACATGCTAATCAGTATGTTTACAATTTAATTTTATGAGACCATAATTTTGCACCGAGGTTTTGAATTCTTTTCATTATAATTTCATGCCAATTAACTCAGAGGGGAAAATTGTAATTTACAGGTTTGCATAATTGCCCAGATGTTAAGATGTAGCACAAGTTGAGAACAGAAACAAAGACTTTTTAAGCTTATGATTTTAAAAGGAAAATAACTCACTTTAGTTTCTTCTTGGCTGCTAATTTTGCAAATCTATTTTTGGAGTTAACATACAGTGTTCTGACTTTGATTAAAATCTGGAAATTGTTTTAATGTTCTAGTTTTCAGTACAGAAAAGGAAAACTCGATACAAAGACGGAAACCTGGGTTTTTAAAAACATGCATCAAACATTGAACTTTTTACCAAAGGCAAGTAAACATAATTATGTTCAATGGGGAATGTTGAAGGATGAGAAATTTCTCCGTTCACAAACTTTTGGTTACTTCTGTATCCTACATAATCAACTATGCTTGTTAAAATGCCTTTTTGGATCTATTGCTCATGTAATTTTTCATCCCCTTTTCTGACAACCTTTCAACCTTTTCTGACAAAAAGCTATAAAAAATTCTGGTCCACTATATTCACTTTGCATCTTCTGTACTTTCTGGGCTTCATGGAAAGGACCAGTGGTGATGAAAGATAGGTAATTTTGTGCACGAGGATGGCTCATGAGTACCTATGAATATTCTACCTTGAATCACGGAACTCTATCTAGTTAGCACAGAAGCTGTTCCATACTAGTAAAGGCATCTGCTTAGATTACCCATCATTTAAGAAATTTCCAAACTTAATAGCAGTTTTGTATAGTATTTCTCCATCTGTCTCATAAAAAGTAAATAGAGTATAAATTTAAAGTAGTATTATAGGGATTTTTTTCTCTCAGCTGGACAGTAAAATTTGTTATTATTACTATGTGTTATGCAGTTAAAGTACTATGTACTGTAGGGTATTTATATAATCAATAGAAAAATGAATTATAGAATGTTTGAAAATATTATGTTCCAGGCTTTAAAAAATATGTGAGGAGCTAGGACATTTTCTAGGGTATGCTTTAGAGAAGAAGCAGCAGATCACTTAAAATCTTGTACGGCTTTATTAAGCACCAAATGTTCACCATTCTTGAATACAGTATAATATAATAGATGGACCACAATGACAGAAGCTCTCTGGCTTGTGGCAGAAGACTGAGAAAAAATACTTTAGAATACAGATAAGGATGGAGGAAATAGAACAACAAAAATATTTTTGAAAAAGAAGCCGAGAATATCTGGTATGAAAGGAAAATCATGATGGAAGGTTGAAAGCCCTGGGCCTGTTTAGCATGGAGAAGAGAAGACTGAGGGGGGATATTATGAATATTTACAAATATCTGAAGGAGGGTTGTCAAGTAGAAAGGGCCAGTCTCTTTTCAGCTGTGCCCTGTGATAGGACAAGAGGTAATGGTAGCAAGGAGAAACACAGGAAGCTCCACCTCAACATGAGGAAAAACTTCTTTACTGTGAGGGTGGTGGAGCAGTGGAACAGGCTGCCCAGAGTCTTCTGTGGAATCTCCTTCCCTGGAGACTTTCAAAACCCGTCTGGATATGTTCTTGTGTGGCCTGCCCTAGGTGATCCTGCTCTGGCAGGGTGGTTGGACTTGATAATCTCCAGAGGTCCCTTTAAACCCCTACCACTCTATGATTCTATGCCTTCAAAAGAAACTTAGATATAGGGTAAAAGAGTCTTTTAAAATCAACCCTCAAATAAATTCATTTTCCTCTAAAAGATACATTTTTGTCTTACCTGGCTTAATATAGGATACCAAAACCTTTGTAAGAGGACGTAGGTAATTTTCCATTTTTAAAATTTCCCCTGCTTCACTTACAGGAAAAAAAAAAAAAAAAGTCCCACAATGGATTTATCTATTTTCCTTTACTTCAGATTTTATATAAAAGCTGAACTACATGTATGGACTGTTGTGCTTTTTCCTCTAGATTATTAGATCTCCTATTCCATCTCCTGCTGATGCACTCCCAACTTTTGAAGTGGGAAATCTACTGTCATAATTGAAAGAATCACTACTATTTGTGTATCACTAAAGTACCAACATTATCTATGGAACTTTAAAAAATCTTCATACATCCAATGAAAAATTTATCTGTGTAATAAAGTGGTTTAGCTGACTCTCCGATGAAGCTCAGAAAATACAGCAGAAACAGGAAAACATACTAACAGATTTAGCTGGATTTCCACACACATTCTTTCTCTCTTAATAGTTTTTATACTGATCCTTCTTGCTATTCTAAAATTGTATGCTTAAATTTTCATAATGAGACTGTAACAAACTTCTCTGTGCAATGGGTAGATTATTCTCAGCTGTAGAATGTTTGGACTTAAAATTTGACAATGTGTTTGAATACTTCAAAGGAAAAAATATAAGGAAGATATAAAACTGTGCATTTTACATATCATGAGATACTACCTCTACAGTGTAATAACAGAAATTATGGAGGTTTTAATTATTAATTAATGATATCAGTATGCGTGGGGAAAGGTAATAGCAAAAGAGGTTTTTAGTATGAAACAGTACATTTACACATCACCTCCGAGAAGGCCTTTTTGAGTGTTTGAAAACAAAACCAGAAACATTATAATCCTGGAAATGGAAATATTCTCTAATATACTCTATCATGCTACCTTCTAAAGCTATTATATATAGACTGTTTCTTTTAAAAAGCAAGATAAACAAACTCACCAGAGGCCAGTTTCTCATACCAGAAGCTAAAACTCTCTTGAAGTATTTCAGGGAGAGGAGAAGATTTTAGTTTGTATCTGTTTTTTTGTCTTCCAGTTCCAGACTGAACAAGAAAATGCACATGTTAAATACCAATTGTTCATGTAAAGGTAAATATGTGGTAAAAATAAGGGCACATATTTCAATAATAATGGTTAATTTAAATGAAAATAGTAATATTAGTTAGAAGCATGTACTCCTAGTCTTCAATGTGCAATTTATTTTGCTATAAAAGCATGTCTACCCACTGTTGAGATCATACAGTTTATATAAAAAAAAATCATCTGCTTGCAAATCACATTTGTTTGCATTTTTTACCTAACATTGCCACATACAAAAGCACAAATTATTACAAATAAGAAAAAAAGAATCTAGGTTTTTCAGCTTTCTGGTTTCATTCATCTGTCAGCACCCTGCTGGAGTTTGTTTCTTTGCTTTCTGTCGTGCAGTCAAATCTCCACTCCCCTGCTGTTTCTGTAATTCTTCCACACAGAAAAAGGAAAGCTGTAGAAGGACTGTTTAAAGCTAAATCAGTAGTCCACACTTCTTATAATTTCAGAGGAAAGCACTCAAGTTGATTGATGATTCAGATTCTTATATAATCATATATACTTTTATCCTTGGATCCCTACGTATGCAGTAAAAGACAGCTGGGGGAGTAATAAATTTGTGGTGGGTGGATGAAGGGAGGCAGTGTCTCAGACTCTACAGACAGACTAGATTTGAACAGAACTGATGATGTAAAGGAACAACAAGAATAAGAAAAGGACATCAGGAAAACAATGGAGAATATAGCAGTGAGGCAGTAATGATGGAAGCAATGAGCTGGGACAAGAGAGGAAAGATTTAGTGGGTAAAGAGTAGGGAAGAAAATATGAATCAGACACATCAGAAAAAGCAACTCAGACAAACTTAGCTGAGTTGAACTGAAAAGGAGGGTTTGTGCAAAATGATGGTGAAAGCAAAGTATTCACCCATACCACAAGTTTAGGAACTAAATACACGTCATAGAACAAGTGATGGGTATAGTGTCTGAGGCAATTACACAATGTGAAAGGGAAATGGCACTGCACATGATCAAGTCTGTCTACATTCATGGCAGCTCTTAAACATATGGATGTTTCTCTGATAGAAGCTTAAGACTCCTGCAAACACTGATTAGACAGATAATCCAATTGGCTACTATATGCTCAAAGTAATTTTTCATGAGTTGAGAGAAGAAGATGCATTTTTCCTAAGCAGAGAAAAGTAAAGACCACTAGGAAAGTCGTAACTAAAATGTAGCGGAGTATTCCCTTTTGAGAGAAGAATAAGGTGGGAAAGATTTTGTGAACAGAGTTGAGAAGGGGAAAAAAAATGTAAATTAATTAGATTGGCTGCTGTTCTTAAAAGTTAAAGTTAAAAAAACCAATCACAAACATCTTAAATCTTGGGTCTCCTAGCATCAGTCCTGACTTTTTCAATGATCCTTACCATTGCATGGATATTTGGTCCATGGTGACTATGCCTAGAATCTGTAATGGAAACAGATTCTTCACAAAATGGGAGATTATGAAAAAATTTCTTTCCCTGAAGATTTTTTTTAAGAAGTTTATCACTGTGGTTTTTTATTCTTAGTGGTTCATAGACCAAAATGGACTATCTCTACAAATATACCTAAGGTTGGATATGTCATAAACATATGAGTAAGGTTCCTGCTTCTCGATCTATGCTGCTATCACAGATAAAGCTCACCAAGGAATTCTTTGGATTTGTGATATTAAAGGAAATGAGATGGAAAACAATAAAACAATAGCTCTAGAAGACTGATCCAATGATGAACTGTCAGCATAGACAGTTCACTCTCTTGAAGTTTATATGACAGTTTTAGTATGATGAAACATGGTAAAGTGGCAAAGCAAACCAAAGGAGGCAATTTCATCCAAAAATACAACTTGAAATTAATCCTCCTGATACGTCATCCAAATATATACAATATGGGTTTTTTATTGTCCTTTGGAGTAGCAATGAAGGTATCCAATTTAACTCAATGAGTTTCTCAATCTTTCAGAAAACCCATCTTTCAGCACCCTTAACTGCCTTTTTCTTTCCAATTTAGTAATTTTTTCCTAGCATCCAAGAGAAAAGTTATATTTGGGACCTTATAACAGATACTGACAAGATTCAGGCTATTTTGGATTGAAAACTCATTCAGGTAAAAATGATCTGCCACAGAGATGGAGGTGGCATTTCAGGGTGGGTACTGAGAAGTTAAAAACTCTTAGACCTTAATTCTATATGTTCTAACTGATCTCTAGGTTACTCTCCTCCTACTGTAACACAGGAGTATATTTTGAAAGCCTTCTTGAAGAAATGTGAAAGTGACTAAACTTTTGCCTTTCGAATTAGCATATCTAAATTAAACACTATTTTAAAACTTTTTTCATACTATTTTTTCAAATTAAAAAAAGTTTAAAAACCCAATCTGATTTTTTTTTCTTACTGAAAATAATTGCAGCTTATTGAAAATAGTTTTAAAAAGAAGTTGTGGTTTAGACCCACCCAGTAGCCGAGCACTACATGGCTGGTCACGCAAACCCTTCTTGCCCTGAATGGGAAGAACAGGGAGAAAAAGTCAAAACCCTGTGGATTGAGATGAGGAAAATTTAACAGAACAATGCAAGAAAAGAAACAACAACAGAAACAGAGATAGTAATGAAACAGTTCACAATACAAGAGATATAGAATGGACCCAGTGAACAGAGCTGCCCAAAAGCTGATCCCGAACAAACAGCTTTGTCCAGCCCATCCTTTACCCTTACAGAGCAGGCATGACATCCATATGGTATTGAATAGCCTGTTGGCTGGTTCTGTCATCTATCCTGGCTATGGCCCCCCCCCCCAGTTTCTGGTGAAAATTAACCCTATCCTGGTTGAACTCAGGACAAAATACTTTGTTTCTTAATATTGAGTCAATTTCTAAAAGTCTAAAACATACACAAGCTAAATTAGGAGGGGGAGGGAGAAACCAAAAAACACCTTTAGATAGATATTTGCAACTAGCTGTGTAGAAATCACAGATTTCTCCCTCCCTAAGAGAAACTATGGCACACAGACCATATACAAGAGTGGCTGGACAAATAAAATGCAATTTAAGGACATCAGTTTTGTATCTAGATAAATCTTTCTGGCTTGCTAAGATTTGATTCCATTGACTTCAATGCCCACTGAACAAGATGTTTTCCTACAGATAAAATGAAAAACATCTTCATAAAATTGTTTCAGGACTTGTTTTCTTTTCAATAGGAAAATGCTACTTTACATGAACAACTCATACAAAAGTAGAAATCTACTGCACATAGCTAATGTATCTGTTTCTGAATTAATAGTATTCAGATATCATTCACTTTCAAATTGAAGTGACAGTTATTTTTTTTTTCTTTTTTAATTTTTTTTTTCTTCAGAAGGTAACCAAGTGGAGTGGCACAAAATAAGTCAGAACACATCAACTGAATTGACATCAGCTGCAAGGTATAAACAAATTGATTGAATCTCTGATATTTCAGTTTTCAAATTCTGTTGAAGAAGATTAAATTAGACTATTATTCAGATAAATCTCCTGTTTGACCTCTGACGTAGAATCAAGCACAATCACTGAATAGCTCTGTAGTGCAGGAAAACTATGGAGTTTTATTAGTTAAATGTACACTAAACAGATACAGTGTGATACATTTAATATGGTTTTATGCTAAAAGTTTCCTTAATGAAGATTTCAGTTAAGTTGAGCTATAACTTCCAATTCTTTATTTATGAGTTGTATAATTAATAAACTTTTATAATAATAAATTAACTACTCTATAATTAAAACAACAGATTTATTTTTTCTGAAGTATTAATATTTTTGTTAGATCTATCGAAATATTTGAAAACATTCACATTAACAAAAAAGCAGATGTGTCTGAAGACAGATGGGTCAGACAAATGTATATAAATTACAGTCTGCATCCATTTTAAAATTCAGAACTTAACAACAAATAAAAAACACTACCTGATGTCTTGTTTGAAAAAATATTGGTGATTTCAGCTTAATTTTAATAAATGACAGACTACATTATAAGATTATTAACAAAACAAGGACTCTTAGCTAAAGCTATGAAACAACAGGAATAGAAACAGGTATCTGTTTCAGCTATGGAAATGATCCTTCTAATAGACATAGAGTGGTTGTATTTTTATTGCCTTTTTCTACTGAATTTGTCACCAAGAATACATTTTATCTTTAGCCTCTCAATATTGACTGTTAGACACCATATAACAACCTTTTTTCCATTTTAATTTCCTGAAGATTTGGACTCACTTTTAATCTTGTTTTACCTTTAGGATTTTATCCCTCTTCATATTGACAGAAGATACCATTTCTTGGTCTGAAAGAAAGAAAGAAAGAATTATGGTGAGTTTATAAGCTCCTTTACCTAGAAAATGTGCCCTAGTTTATCCCAACTCTGTATCGGGAAAAGAACAGGGCTCAGGACACACATCAAACTCTATCCTCTTTGGAAAGAAGACTTGAGTGCACAACTTAGAAAGGAATCAGGACATGCTCTATCAAAACCCTTAATTTCTGGATTGCAAATGTATGTTATCATAGTACTTTACAGTATGGACCTGCTATTTACACAACTGATATTGTTCTCAACTGTAATTATCTATCTGTGGAGCAAGGCAATGAGAATATTTATCTTGGTAATAATACTCTCTTTAAACATTTTAAAAAATCATAAAAGGTTTGTACATACTAAACAGTGGTTTACATATTTTTCCTTCAAAAAGCTATTAAATATAGTAATTTTTACCATACAGTAAGTAATTTTAAAATACAAATATATTTGCTGTATTTCAATTAGTTACTCAAGAATATCATGGTCTCACAATAAAATTGACCTACAAAATACCCTAATGTATTTGATGGTAAAGATAAGTTCCAGATCCTTATTAATTAGTTCACTTCTCATCTATTTGAATATGCACCTATAATAAATGAATGACATCAGACAGGTACCAAAGATTTATTTTCTGAGGAACATTATCTCTGTCATCTCATATATACTTTCCAGCTATGATCTTATAGATTTTATTTCATTCCAAGAAACTGAGCATCAATACCATATATAAATAATGTAAAAATCTTAAGTACACCAGTTTATTTTAGAGCTCCCAAGCCTCGTATTAAGGCAAGAATCCATGGAATTACAGTCTTAACCACCTTAATTTTTTAGCAGAAAAATTAAAAAAAATAAAAGCAAACTTGTAAGTGCATGTACAAGAAAAACTGGGCAGTTATCAGCACTTTTGAAGTATCAAAGTGTAAAACTAACCTAATTTATGACTGGACAACAACAGATTTAGGATTGGAAGAAGCAATCAAAAGGTAGATTTTGACTAAGAGACACTAAAAATGTTGTCATGTGATGAACAAAAATATTGTCATAGTGTTGTAAGATAATATAAGACTAACTGACAAATGATATACAAAGAACCATTATTATTTAAGACATTGCCAGCCATCATCAAATGCATCAAATGAGGTTTGGAAAATTCTTATTAATATGTTCATCAATTAAATACTTACTGAGAAATTGCTGAAAATGGAACTATTTTCTATGTCCAAGCAGGTTAGACCTAAAAGAAAGTACTAAATAATAATAAGGAAAAACTTTAAGTAGCAGGAGAAAAGAATTGCAACTGTAAAGATGATTAATCATGAGACAAAATAGGAAGAGGATGTAGTACATATAGCATCAAAGAAACAACTGCCAGTAGTGTCAAGGATATGTTTTCCTGCATTAGACAGAGAAGATAAAGTAGATGACCTGATGAGGATTCTTTTTAGTCCATTATTCTACTAAAGGATCCCAGACAAAATCTGGGAAATAAATTACTGATGTTTGTACATCTATGCACAAAGGTAATGCTACGGAAAGTAGTTAGAATTACTTTTATGACACCTGTCAGTACATATTCTTGCTATTGAAGGGATTATATCTCACCGGATAAATTAATCATTATTTTTTTTTAAATTATGCTCCTCTTGGTTATACCAATACCAATGCCTCTTGTAACAGCAGGACAAGATGCTATTTGGAGAAAGTTGGCAAACTAGCCACTTTCTCCTATTTTTTTCTCTCTTCTTTCCCCAGAAACTAAAGTTAATGTACATGAGGGCACATCCCCAGTGGCCCTTATATTTCCCACCTGCGAAACTTTTGTCCAGGAATGTGTCCAATCCTTTTTTAAGCCTGCTAAAATTTTCTGTCTCCACAGCCTCCTGTGGCAGCACATTTCAGAAGAACACCTGCTATGTGAAGAAGTACATCACAGACCCTGTTTTGAACTAATCTCCTGTGAGATTCATTGTATGTCCCTGATTCTGATACCATAGTACTTAGTGAACCTTTAGTGATCCTTCTTCAGCTGATCCTCTACCTGCATGTTCATGCAAACCCCAGTCAAATTCTATCAGCCTTTTCCTTACCAGATCAGAGAGTCTGTGTTCTTAACCTCACTTCATCAGGCATCCACTCCATCTACTTAACTATTTTAGCTACCCATCTCTGCAGCTTCTTTTACTCCCCTGCACACTTCTGAGATGTGGAGACTATGACTGCAGACACTAGTCAGGAGATGGTGCACCATGGTTATACAGTCACAAAATTATGCCCTCTCTCTTACTCTCAGTACCTTTTCTGGTGATGTCCAGGATTTTGTGGCTTTCTGGGCTGCTCTGACATGTCAAGGCAGTGATTTCAGAGAGCTGTAAATGAGGATTTCAAGATCTTCTTCCTGATTGTACCTGCCAGTTCCAAGTACAACATGGTTGAGGCTGAGGTTGTTTTTTCCTAGACATACCCTTATTTTTGCCTTTATGAAACTCATCTGCTACGTTTCTACCTGGTGTCTCAGTTTTGTGGAATTCTTCTGCAATTCTTTGACATTGCCACATTTGACAGCTTAAAATACCTTTTGTTCTCCAGGTTGCTAGTGAAGCCACTGAACAAAGCTCATACTCACAGTCATCCTGGAGACAGACCATTGTATTCTAATGGTTTGTGTCCCATTCTTTAGCCAACTTGAATTCACTGAAGGATCCTTGAATTGAAGTCCCCTGGCAGATTTGTCCCTTTTATAACTTTTACTATGGAGTCTTCTCAGATGTTTCTGAAAATCCAAACACTTTATTCCCACTGAATCCCTTTCATAAACTTTTTCACTAACACCTCCTGTTGGCACCTCATACTCTAGCAGAAGCCATACTGATTCAAAAGCTTTTGTTTATTATAGATATGTCATATAAAACTTGGCAGTTTTTGTAGAATTAACATTGTCAATCTCAAAGTTTTCTGGTGGTGGTTGTTTGTAATGCTAAGTCATTCACTTGCCTAGCAGACAAGCAGCTTCATATTTGAGATGTTTCAAGACTGAATGCCATCCAGTTGTGATGATTTCTTGACATCTAACTCACCTAGGTGACATAATCACAGAATGTTAGAGGTTGGAAGGGACCTCTGAAGATCATTGAGTCCAACCCCCTGCCAGAGCAGGACAAAACTAGAGCAGTCATGCAGAAATGCATCCAGACAGGTCTTGAAAGTCTCCAGAGAAGGAGACTCCGTAACCTTTCTGAGGAGTCTATTCCAGTGATCTACAACTCCTACAGTAAAGAAGATCTTCCTCAGGTTCAGGTGTAACTTCCTCTACTCAAGCTTGAATCCATTGCCCCTCATCCTATCACAATGTACAAGTGAAAAGAGGTTGTCCCTGCATTTTTGACTCCAAGCCCTGATGTATTTATAGACATTAATTCAATCACCTCTCAGTCTTCACCTCTCCAGACTAAAAAGCCCCAGGTCTCTCTCAGTGTTTCCTTGTAAGGCAGGTATTCCAGCCCCTTAATCATCCTCATAATCCTCCCTTGGACTCTCTCAAGTAGATCTCTGTCACTCTTGAACTGAGGAGCCCATAAATGGGTGCAATAGTCCAGGTGAGGTCTCACTAGGGCAGAGTAGAGGAGGAGAAGAAGAACCTCTCTTGATCTGCTGGACACACTCTTTTCTTTGCACCCCAGGATACCATTGGCCTTCTTAGCCACAAGGGCACACTGTTGTCCCATGGATAGCTTATTGTCTATCAGGACTCCAAGATTCTTTTCCACAGAGCTACTCTCTAGCAAATTGCTACGCCTAACCTGTACTGGTACATTTTATTTTTCCTTCCCAGGTGCAGGACTCTGCACTTCTTTTTGTTAAACATCATTAGGTTCCTCTTTGCCCAGCTCTCCAATCTGTTCAAATCTTGCTGAATGGCTACACAACCTTCAGGGGAATCAGCCAATCCTCCCAGTTTTGTGTCATCAGCAAACTTTAATTAATAGCTAAATCTTATACAGTTTCTCTGACCTCTCTGCTACAGAGGAAGAATAGTTTAGTTGTTGGTTCCTGCCCCACACTTTCAGCCAGGAACAAGTCTGGAACAATGTATTTTTTGCTGGTTTTAGATATGGTCTGATCACCTGACATAAATTCTTAACATTAAACATTCCATACAACATTAAAAGCTTAGGAAAGAGTGGGTGGAAAGCCAGATAGTGGAAAAGAACCTGGGGGTCCTGATTGACAGGCATCTGAATAAGAGCCAGCAGTGTGTCCAGGTGCCCAAGAAGGCCAACAACATTCTGGCTTGTATTAGAAGTAATGTGACCCGCATAATTAGGGGAGTGATTGTCCCTCTGTATTCAGCACTGGTGAGGCTCCACCTTGAATCCCGTGTTCTGTTTTGGGCCCCTCACCACCAGAAGGACATTGAGGTGCTGGAGCATGTCCAAAGAAAGGAAACAAAGCTGGTGAAGGGTCTAGAGAGCAAGTCTTATGAGGAGCAGCTCAAGGAAATGGAGTTGAGATTGGAGAAAAGAAGGCGAAGGGGAGACATTGCTCTGTATAATTGCCTGAAAGAAGGTTGTAGTGAGATGGGGTCAGTCTGTTCTCCCAAATAACAAGTGATAGGACAAGAGGAAATGGCCTCAAGCTGCACCACAGGAGATTTAGATTGAATATTAGGAAAAAATTCTTCACCAATGCACTGGAACACACTGCCCAGGGTAGTAGTGGTCACCATTCATGGAAGTATCTAAAAGACGTGTAGATGTGGCACTCAGCAATTTGGTTTAGTGGTGACCTGGCAGTGCTGGGTTAACAGCTGGATTTGATGATCATAAAGGTCTCTTCTATCCAAAACCATTCTACGATTCCCACCAATTCCCTAGCTGGCTTTCTGCCGTTGATGTGTTCCAAGTTCTGTTTTGCTGTCACTTTGAACATGTTTTGCAAGGTTTTAGGTCTGACCTTTCTGGTTTAGGTGTCTCAGTTTGCTTTTTATATTTGACCTGCCATTTTTATCTCTATCCCTTTTCTTCCTATTTGAGCAAACTTTCCAGTTCTTAGAGGTCAAACTATTAGCTGCAAGAGTCTCCTTAACTTTCCCAGGAAGATGTGCAAGGGACTTTTGGACCACTTTGTTTTCTTTTTGAGTTATGTCACACATTCTAAATGGGCTTCTAATACAGCATTTATAGCACCCTTTATGTTGCATGAAGGCTTTTTGAACAACTCCATTTCGTCTTTGAAAATTTCTTTCTTTATAGTTCCCTTTCTTGAAATCAAGTATCATTTTGCTTGATTTATTTGTCTCGCTCTCTCCCACTGCACTCTTGTAATTGCTCTGTGGTTTCTATTACAGAGCAGCTCTCCCACTGATCTTTCTTGGCCCACATCCCTTGCATCTCTCAGGCCAAAAATTCCAAATAGTCTCTTTTCCTGTAAGCTCTAAGACAAGTTGTTGCAGAAAACAGTAATTTACTGAGTCTGATTTTTTTATCTCTGCAATGTACCCTCACAAAGCACTGAGTCTACTGAAATAACTGAAATTTCCCACTATCAGTCTTTCTTTGATACATGTAACTAGTCCAATCTCATTCCACATTTTCTGGTAACTATTTTCATCCTGATAGGAAGCAGATTTTGCAACTCTTTCACTTGCTAGTGTCCACCCAAAAGGCCACCTGAGTGCTTCTCCTTTCCTCCAACACAAAGCCACAGCTTTGACACATCCTTGGCTGACAGTACCACTCTTGCAACAGTATGTCCCAGTTGATTCTTAAAAAGTATTCTGGTATCACTGTACCTGATTGACTGTCCTTCTTCCAATAGGTATGTCAGTTGTCTTTTATTATTGGATGGTCTTTTGGTGACTGTATTGGATGTAGGTGGCAAGGCATTTGTAGTTGGGAAGCTTCAGGGCAGCCCCTGTGAGAAGAGGCCAGGGATTATCCAGTGCTGGACACAGTGTTCCAGCCAGCTCCAGTGGAACTACCACAGGGCACAGCTGAGCCCAGAAGCAGAATTGGTGGTGCCTCAAGGAAAAATGTTTAAGAAAGGACAAAACACCACACAACAGAGTGAAGTGGATGAAAAAATAAAGTGAGAAACAGCCCTATGAACACCAAGGCCAGAGAAGAAGGAGGAAGGAGCTGCTCCAAGCACTAGAGCAAAGAGTCCCCTAAAAACCATGGAAGAGACCATGATGTAGAGCAGGTATCCACACTGCAGCTTTTAGATGGAAAGCCTGTACAGTGGCCTTTTGTTTATTTTCAGCTTCTGCCTAATTTCTGATGAAATAAGCAATTACTATGTGACAGAATAGGCAATATTTGGAGTACTTTTCTATAAGCTTGGAGTGCTTTTCCGAATTTGTGAGACCCAAGTGATTTTGAAGAGAGAGTGCAATCTGGATTTTTCACATTGCGTGTGAGTACCCTAATTGTCTTTTTTGCACAAGTGACAAGTTTTAAAACTTCAATCTGCAAAAAACATTAAAAAAACTATCATCAAAACTTAGTCACACACATCTCTACTAGCTAGCCAGTAACCACAGCAGCAATATATACAACAGTCAAGCAAAGACTACAGTCAACAGAATACCATTACCATTACTCATGAGCCACAGACATACTTAGAGAGGCAGGAATACAAAACCAGAACAAAACCAGAATCAACAAGTTTTGCTATCATTACACAGACCTTGTTGGTGCTATTCAAACTTTTACACTTGACGGAGTACTTGTTAATAGTATGGAGGAAGACAGATTTTGCAAAGAAACAAATAAAATATTTGAACAATATTTGGAAGAGGCACTTTGAGATAGAATAGATGTTGCACATCTAGTCGGTTTCAATGGAAATTCAGGAATATTTTTTTTTAGAACTTAAATAGCACTAGGGTGGATTAACAAAACAAAAGCAAATGTATGTATAAAGAATTTTGTCATAAATGTAAAGCATATGTAATGGAGGTGGAAGAAACATGCAGGAATTTGAGAGTGATAGTGCACACACCAAAACTGTAATGGAAGGATAAACTATCAGATCAGAAAATTCACTTTGTTAAATTTTTCAGAAAAAAACCAAGAACTTCTTTAAAGGTCTATCTTTAGCACTAACCTGGTATTACAGTGGAGTGAAATACCAAAAATTTTCACTGCCAAGTGAGAAAAGCTTTACCAGTAGCTATAAATTAGGTAAATTCTTCAATGTGACCAGGTGTATATTTAAGAAAATGTATATGCAGATCAATCCAGACCTGGATTACATCCAGAATTGTAAGAAAATGTGTTATGCTTTAAAAACAAATGGGTAAGGTAAGAACAGTGTTCAAAGATACATGCAGTTTATATATTTTCAAATCTTCCTCTTCTAGGTGAAAGGTGAAGACACATTTAACTATAAAAAGTAATGATTTTAAGAAAATAAAAACTAAGATCATTTCTCAAGGTGTCTGTAAAAGAAAGATTTTTTTAAAGTCTAGATCAATACTGCCCTTCTCTTGATGCCAACTTTATTACTCTTTTTCACTTTATAACTTCTATTTATACTGAGTCCTTTGAGTCCTAAACTGCTTTTTCTGCATGTCTAGCTGCTTGTTATAAAACCTTTCTCTCTCAGTACTTTGACAGCACATCAAAAAACAAATCTCACTTGTGACAAACTCTAATGATTGAAGCACATATCTTGATTCCTCTCAGTACCTCAATACATTTCTGATTCAATACAGACTTTACTGTTATTAGCTCATCTTGCCTTTTACTGTCTCTTTTCATCCATCAAGCATAAAATACATGTCACTCCTACAAGCATCAAATTTGAAATGCTGGAGGGGGCAAGAATAGCAATGTTAGATTTAGTTTCTAGACTACCTTTTCAATGTGCTGGCTTGTAAAATACTACTTAGTTTTGAATTGGTCAGTCTTCTACTAGAAAATGTTTATGCTAATTTTATTATCACTTGAGAAAACCATAAGATGACAGTTTGCTTATAAAATGACCCATCATTAGATTTGTGTCTTTTGCAAATATTAGACCCACTAACATAAGAATTCTACATTTACAAATGTACCTATACATCTATTCTGACAGAGTACTTCCTCTGTGGCAAGCTGGTAACAACAGATGAGAAGTCTGAGGTACTCAGCATTTTTTCCTCAGTCTTCACTGGCAATTTCTCTTCCCTCACCTCCCAAGTGGATGGCTACAAGACAGAGACTGAGGAATCAAAATCCCTCCCACTGTAAAAGAACAAAAGAACCCTGAGGAACCTGAACATACATGTCTATGGGACCTGACAAGATCCATCTGACAGTCCTGAGGGAATTGATATGCCTGCCAAGCCACTCTCCATGATATTGACAAGTCCTAGAAGTCAAGAGAAGTCCATGGATACTGGAAAAAGTGAAATATTGCACCCATTTTTAACAAGGGTATAATGAAGGACCTTGGGAACTACCAACCTGTCAGCCTTACATCTCTGCCTGGGAAGATCTTGGAACAGATCCTCTAGAAGCTACACAAAGGCACATGGAGGACAGGGAAGTGATGTCTCCCAAGGACAGCCAGCATGGCTTCACCGAGGGCAAGTCATAGAATCATAGAAAAATCGTCTTTGTTGGAAGAGACCTTTCAGATCTTGAAGTCCAACCATTAATCCAGCACTGCCAGGTCACCACTAAACCATGTCCCTAAGTGCCACATCTATATGTCTTTTAAATATCTCCATGAAGTCCTGCCTGACCAACCTAGTGGTCTTCTAGGATGGAGTAACTACATCAGTGGACAAGTGAAGAACTATGGATGTCATCTATCTGAACTGCTGTAAGGTATTTGACACAGTCCCCTACAACATCCTTCTCTAATTGGAGAGATATAGAATTGATGGGTGAACTGTTCAGTGGATAATGAATTGGTTGGATGGTTGCATCCAGAGGGTAGTGGTTCAAGGTCCAGATGCAGATGGGCAGCAAGTGATATCCCTCAGGGGTCTATACTGGGACCAGTGCTGTTTAATATTTTCATTAATGACATAGTGGGATCAAGTGCACTCTCAGCAGATGACACCAGGCTGAGTGGTGCAGTTGACACACCTGAGGGATGGGATGCCATCCAGAGAAACCTGGGCAAACTTGAGAAGCGAGCCCATGTGAACCTCAGGGTGTGCAACAAAGCCACGTGCAAGTTCCTGCACCCAGATTGGGTCAACTCCTGATATAAGTACAGGCTGTGGGATAATGGGATGAAGAGCAGCCCTGAGAAGGACTTGGGGGTACTAGTGGATTAAAAACAGGACATGAGCCAGAAATGTGTGCAGCCCAGTAGGCCAGCCATATACTGGGTTGAAGCAAAAGAAACATGGTCAGCAGGTCAAGGCAGGTCATTCTGCCCCTCTACTCTGCTCTGATGAGACTCCACCTGGAGTACTGTGTCCAGCTCTGGAGTCCTCAGCACAAGATGGACATGGACCTGTTGGAGCAGTTCCAGAGGATGGCCACAAAAATCATCAGAAGGCTGGAACAATTCTTCTATGAGGAAAGGCTGAGAGACTTTGAGTTGTTCAGAGTGGAGAAGAGAAGGTTCTGGGGAGACCTTATTGTGGCCTTTCACTAATTAAAGGAGGCCTGTAAGAAAGATGGGGACAATCTATTTATCAGGGCCTGTCTTGACAGGACAAGGGGTAATGATTTTAAACAAAAAGAGGGGAGATAAAACATAGACATAAGGAAGAAATCTTTTACAGTGAGGGTGGTGAAACACTGGAACAGGTTTCCCAGAGATGTGGTAGAATTCCCATCCCTGGAAACATTCAAAGTCAGGTTGGATGGGGTTCTGAACAACCTAATCTAGTTAAAGATGAACCTGCTCATTGCAGGGAGTTTGCACTAGATGACCTTTAAAGGTCCCTTTGAACCCAAAACATTCTATGATTCTATAATTTTACAGCTCACTGGGGCCGACATTTCTTTGACAGTATAGTTGCATAATAACATGAAGTTATCACAAACCCAATCTAAAGAAGGTCATATACAGAATGCTTGAAGTACAAGTAATTACACTGGACATTTAGCCATTGTATTCTTGGTTAGGAATTTTTTCTCTTTTAATATATTGATGCTAAACTCTACATAGCCATGTTAGTTCTGTACTGTCATATAAGTGCTGAACTAACATTGAACAGGTTTTGGATAAACAGAAGATTTCCACATGTATGTTTGATTTTTTAATGAAGGAATAGATGCTGATGGATGGTAGACAGTTAAAGCCTTTAATATGTAGTCTCAATGTCTATTTGATTTGAGTAGTTGAACTGGACAGAAGTCACTGGTAGTGAGTCTACCATGACAAAACCCAGTAAACTAGAAATATTTTTGTCAGAAACTGAACCTAAGAAAAAGGTCAGAAGATGACTTCAGAGTTTTTGGCTTACAGACCAAGTGAAAACTATACAGAAGGATGGAAATCATGATCGAAGGCACAAAATTATATTAAATTAATGAACTTTGCACACTTGTTCTCTGTAGAGTAATTATTCACAGTAAATCCAAAGTGAGAAATATTACTTTTATGTTGAGACAATGCATTTAATTCAATTAGTTAAAAACTAACTTTGTCTTGTTCTGTTTTGTTTTAAGCAACAGTTAAAACAGAAATGGAATCTTCATTCACAGTTGCAGATTTAATTAACTATAGCAATGTTTTTTAACAGTAGGCCTGTGTTGACAAAGCAGGCTAACAATCACCTAGGCTGCATTAGGAAAAGTACTGCCAGCAGGTCGAGGAAGATGTTCCTTCCCTCACCTCAGTACTGGTGATACATGTCTGGAGGGCTGAGTCCAGGTCTGGGCTGCCCAGTACAGAAGAAACATGGACATACTGGAGAAAGCCTAGTGAAGGTCAGCTGAAATGAATAATGATCTGGAGCATAAAGAAGAAGATGAGAGAGCTGGAACTGTTCTGCCTGGAGAGGAAAAGGTTCAGGAGAATCTTCTCAGTGTGTATAAATAACTGATCAACCTGTCTTACCTGATTTGTCTTCAAGCAGGGAAGTTGGACTAGGTGATCTCAGGGGTCCCTTCCAAACTAATTCATTTTTTTGATTCTGTATAGGCACCATCTTCCAAATACAGCAGTAAGTTAAAGTATATTTGTAATCATATTATAATGTGGACTTGAAACAAATGTTTCTGTACACAGTGAGATGATAGTGGACATGAAAAAGTTTACGTTTACCACAGAATTCTTTAATTACCTGCCAAAAGACTGAAAAGATACTGTATACATATATATGTATGTAATTAGATATATATATTTATTGAATGAATAGAAAAGAAAGAAACGTTGATCTGTTTTTGTCACAAGAACAACTGTGTACAAAACAAATGAGCAGTCATATAATGTTAGTGCCAATAAGGTTCACATTCAAAAGAAAACCAAATGGAATAACATATTTTTTACAGTGGAGCAGGTCACTAAAACACCACAGATTAATTTTATCCTTTGCTTGCGAAGTTCAAGATCAACACCATCAATTATTTGTCTGACATCCTAATAAAGCTTTTGTTGAGGTAATTCTTCAAGATAATACATCATGTGTGCTCTAAAGCAGTTAAGTCTGCAATACGGTTTCCTAAGATAGACCTCTGTGTCCTGCAAAATAGTAGTGATCCATTTATGTTAGATGTATGCTGCACACATACAGGGTTCCACACTGAAGAATGCAATACTGGGCTAGTGCCATGAGATTTCTTACTCTATAGTTTTTAGAGAAGACATTGTTTGTTCATTTTAAATGAGTCCTATCTTTAATCTGCTCTTCTGGGAAAATCTAACATTTAGGATTTTTGGAAAAAAAAAAAAAAAAATATAAGTCCTATATGAAGACAATAAGATATAAGGAAAATTTCTTGAAGGAAATGTCACTCAACTACTCTAATTGCAGAAAAAGATAAACAACCCCGAATGTGGAAGAACTTCAAACATCCTAAACACAGTAATTCTGTTGTTATATGTGGACTAAGCTTGTTATTTAGATTCTCTCATTCCCTCAATTTATAAACTAGTAGCAGATTAATCTTGTCTTGTACACATAGATGCTAAGCTTACTTTTTTTCTTGTAGCTTCTTTTATCATTGTGCCTCACACTAGCCCACTGAAATGTGTAAGCTGGGACTGAAACATGGTGGTGGCATGAAATCACATACAAATTCTTTTTGAGATTTAGATTCTCACTATGAAGACCAAGTAGCTTATACTATAAGACAGTGACATTTTGTATATTAAAATCCTCTAAATCTTATGTATAATTAGTGCATGCTTTGTATATTTACCTAGATAAATTAGACGTTGCAAACATGAATACTCAGGAACAATATTGCTAATTCATGTTTTAGGCATTTATCTTGGATGAATTTCAAAATCAACATTCGCACAATTTCTAGTCAGTTATGGCAGATGCAGCTGCCCTGATAAAAGGCCAGGGTTTGCAAGAGACCTGATAAAGATCAGTTTAGTGCCTCACAGACATGAAATGGCACCTCACAGTGATTAATTGGCATCTCAGGGTCCAGGCCCTTGGCTTGGGTTTGTCATGCACTTGCTCCCAACTAATTAGAATTGAGTGAAGGCTTCTTCTAGATACATCCTTGCATGAGAGTACATCACCCTTTTTGAGTCAGATACCCCCTGTGGATACCCTTGTGTAGAAGGTTATGTCTGTGCACACATTTTGGTTTGTCTTTCTGGAAAGAATATTTAGGAATTAGTTTCATAGCAGCAATTTCCCAACTGACATCTGAACTTGTAATTTAATTCTATCAGAAGGAGTGACGAGTAATTTTGGTTATAATAAATCCACATTTTGTGTAGCTACTACTGTCTGTTTTATAAGTGCCACAGTGATAGTCAGTAAAAACCAGTCAGCCAAAATTCTAATACAGTTAATACTGTTCACTCTATTGTCTCCATCTCTTAGCTGTTATTATAATTTCACTTTCATGGAGGTCTATCTGCAAAGACCCATTTTGAAGCAGGCTTACATACTGGTATAGATAATTTGGAAAGGGCTTTTTGATCCCTTCAGGGTGAAAGCAGCAATATAAGTTTGTTTGTTTCTTTTGTTGTTGGTGTTTTTTCCCCCTAATTTTTCCATTTGCTTCAGTGAACTAAAAGGTACTGGTCTACCTGTAAGCAAACTGCTGACTTTCCATCAGTTTCTCTCCACCAGAACTGTCCACCATTCAAACTGTCATTTATTTATTTATCTATTTGTCAGGATCAGACTGAAAATACATATAAGAAACCACCCTCTCATATATGGTCTGGTTTGTATCTACACCACTGATCTCTAGAATATACTTCAGGGTTAGTGTTGCCTCAACATGTTAAGTTACAGGCTGTCAAGAGCAACCTCACAGCCCTGAACATTGTAGAAAAGGATAGAAACATGGCTACTGTGAAGTTGTTCAGAATTTTTGTCAACATTAGAAAATATTCAGGTTTATGACATGAAAAGAGTATCCCTCAAGAGAAAGTAATGGACAAATTCAAAAAGCAGATGAAGCCCACTCAGGAGGAAGCATACTGAGAAAGGCATGTTTCACCATTTTCACATTGCAAGACCAAAAATCCATGCACCAGAGTACATCATCTAAATAGCAGCAGACTAGAAAGAAGAATCTATTACAGGTTCCCAAAGACAGCACAGGTGATAATTAAGCACTTTTGAAATCAACTGACTGTTCAAGACCATTGCAAAAGAACTTTCAATGAGGATCTCTAAAAAGAAAGAAGTGCCGACAGGTATAAAAATAAGATTCTGACCTGCAGTTATAGCTTGGATCATAAAGGTTATCTCAAACTGTAATAGAAAGTGGGACTCCTCTGTTCTTTTTATCTGTTGCCCTGGATGCATTTGTCCCTGAAACAAAACAAGAAGGCATTCATGCCAAATGTTGAAGCAAAACATGCTTGTGTATAAATCATGAGCCAAACAATTCAATGAGAGAACAACCTTTTTGCCAGGTTTTTCAAGTTATCTTGGCAGGGTCAAGATCTGCAGAGTGTGAATTATTACTTTTATTTTACTTTGAGTTATTAACCTGTGAGTGTTTTTAAAATATGATTGATACCTTTAAATGTTCCACAGCAACATTTTTATATTAGAAAGAAGCAAGTGAGACTATTTGATACTGTGATATCAGCACTGGCATCTTTATCTTATTTTCTTTCTAATATACAAATAAGCTATAAAAAGAAGTAGTTTCATTTTTTATTTATCTACTGATTCCATACTAATGTGCTTACATAAGCCTTCAGCCCAAAAGCTCTCAAATAATCACAGAAAGCAGATAGATGTATCATTTAAAGAAAGTTGCTTAAGAAGTAATTGCAGTAAGGTGCTGGGGAACAGCAGAGGAGATTAATATTTTGATTTGGTTTTTTTGCAATGAGATAATTTACTTTTTTTCTATCACAAGACATTGATTCTCTTCTAGTTCATAAAAATACTACTTTATAGGTACTAATGTTATTTTAAATATCATCTATACATCCAGAAACACCTTTTGTTATATACAGAAAATCAGATGTTTATGTGTGTATTTATACACGTGTACAAGGGAGAAAGACAGATACTTCTGTTAAACTGTATGGAAATTAGTGCGATCAGCATGTCCCATATTCACACAGGAAGCTTAATGATCTTGAAATTTTTGTCTTTACTACATGAGAGGAAAGAAGGATCGGATTGCTGCTGTTGCTTTTATAGTTGTTTCAGTGGATGGCCTGGAGCTCATTTGTTAATGACCATGCAAATATTCGGCACATTTGTAAAGATTTAAATTATTTTTCCTCATGCATATTTATGTATGCATGTGTATTTTGGAACTCATTAAAGCAGCTCACAAAAGAGTCTGTAACAAGCATCCCACTTCCAGCATTGTCCTGGAAACATATTTAGTAAGGGGTAAATTCAGGAAGATACTTATGCATCCCTAACCATAAACATGTAAACAATCACTTTTACTTCCCACCACACACCTGGACTAACATCCTCAAAATCAGACTTAAGTGCAATTCTGGATTCTTGCAAAGTGATGACTAAGTTCTACCACTTCATAAAATTGAAGTTTCATGTTACAAAAAAAGTAGATACATGCTTAGATAAGCAGCCACACTACTGCTTGCTCACCTTCTGCCACCCAAGTGAGATGAGGGACAGAACAAGAAGACCAAACATGAGAAAAGTTGGGGGTTGAGATGAAAAGAACATAATAAGTGAAGGAAAGGGAGAAAAACTATGTGATGAAAAGACAATCACTCACCACCTCCCACAAGCAGACTGATACCCAGCCAGTCTCTGAAAAAGGGTCCCTTTGGAAGTCAAAACCCCCACACCTTCTTCCTTTACCCATTTTTATGGCTGAACATGACATTATAAGGTGTCTTCACATCATTATATGGTGTTCTTCATCCATTTAATCCAGTCCGGGTCAGCTGTCCCAGCTGTATCCATTGCCAACTTCTTGCCCACACCTCTTTTCTTGACTTATTTTGCTCAGAAATAGGATGTTTGTGTGGGGTTATTTTTTAATGTTAAATGTTGTAGTGAGGATAAATGGTGGCTGAAAAAACTTTGTCAACTGGGAAAAATGAAAAATATTCATTATACCTAAACAAATACATAGTACTTCCTTGTCAGTTTTGTTTGGAGAGAATCATATATGACAGCACTGTCACTTCCAATGGCATCACAGAGTCTGTGTTCCTCCAAAGTCCAGTAAGTTAAGCATATACTGGTAGACATTGGAGAGCTTTACAGTTCACATATGTGCATGTGAGCACATCTGTGTACAACCTCATGTTAAGGTAACATATAGGAGCTGGTTTTCATGCCCAGTCAGGGCAGAAAAAAGAATTTTTTTTCCCCCAACATGCTCCATCAGATATGTATAAAGCCATGTAGAGAGAAATTTCTTAAACTTCTTATTCCATCTTAAAAAACAAAACAAAACAAAACAAAACAACAATGAAAAAACAACCAAAAATAAACAAACAAAAAAGGAAAGATACAAGCTATCCCATTATAAATAGCCACAAGAGAAACTGAAACCATTCTGTATTGTAGAAAGGAAAGAATACAGGCTTGTAATTAGCCATTAGGACATAACTGTCTACTGTTTTTATCCACAGAAATTTTATGTCATACAAAAGCCACAAGGAATTCAGTAAGGGCAGGACAACAGAGTGTGGGGAAGAGGAAGGATACTGAAGTAGGAAAAAAACAGATGAAAGGGGGAGAAGTTACAAAGATATGGTCTGGCACTTCTTTAGCATAAGGAAATACTTCAAGGTTCTCTCAACAGTTTTAACTCCTTCTCTGGTCTTGTTTGCATTCCCTACACTTGGAAGGACTTTCACAGTGAAAGCATATTTTATGCACCCATGCAACATGTTTTCCAGTTTCATTTTATCCAAAAGGAGGATTGTTTACCTGCACTAAAAATTTGTGGTGTCCAAGCCACTATATAGTAAATTAGAATCATCCAAGAGTGTGCTAATCTGTAAAAAAAACCAATCCCACAAATGTAGACACAAACCAGACTCTATGACTTTTGAAACGCTGTCTTTGATGCATATTACTTAAATGCCAAGCAAAAGATAAAAAAAAAACCCCAAACAAAAAACAAACAAACAAACAAACAAAAAAAAAAACCCCAAAACTCACTCAGCTACTTAGATTGAATCAGTAAATGATACATGTATACATCATCATTTCAGATTTGCACATCTGAATTGTCAATTAATCAGACCAACGGGTGAAAAACTGGATTTTTTTTTTTTGACATTGTTCTGCTTCTAAATCCTTTGTAAAAATAGGTGAAAAAAGCTTCACGGGAGAGGAGTACTCTGAACACCTCCCCTTCATCACTGCATATGTTAAAATTTTATGTTAACTTTTAAAATCAATCTGGATAAATATCCTTATCCAGTTCTGCAAATATATATTTAATGCCGATCTCTGGGAGGTATAGAATTTCTGAACAGCAGTCTGTGCCTTTATAATAATATAAAATCACACAAAAACTTTCTTCAGATTTAGAAAAGAAATATTAAAATTACTTTAATTTATATTAATTTTTGTAATCCTAGTATTTTACAGTTATTAAATGTAACATTACTCAGGGTATTTTAATCAAAACACATCAAGGAATTTATGAAATTCAAAAAGTAATTAAGATTTAAAGTATTTTGATGATTTACATACATAATTATGAATACAGAAGATTGTTCTGGTCATAGGTGGAAATAACTCACTTAAGAATAGATAGTACCTATCATATTTTAGTACAACAACAACAACAACAACAACAACAACAAAAGAAGAGTTAAAAATAGAGAAAGTCTTCAGAAAAGAAAATTCTTCAGAAGAGAAAGGAAAAGGAAGAGAAATTATATGAAGGGATTACTGGGAGGACTATGAAACACATCAGAATTCACTCCATAAGAAACAAGCCACCTAAAAGCAGAGGAATGAAATGAGATACTAAATTTACACTGGTTAATGTTTTTTAAACACTGAATAGTCCTATTAAAGGCAACACTACTAATTTAAAGTGCTGTGCAGCATGATCACAAGATAAGACGGCATTGAACAACTTAGTGCATTTAAAAGATCAGCTTTCAACACTATTGTCTTCAAACCCCCTTGCAAATTATAGAAGTATTTGCAGAGCAAGTTGTATGATTCCCAACAGCACTGTGAAGGTATACACACTAAACTTACATTTTCTTCACAAAATATTTAGGCACCGAGGAAACCGTACTAAGCAAGAGTATCTAATGAGGTGTGTCAGATACTCCACAGTAATACAGTACTGCAGGTTAGACTGAAGTCCTTTTTCAAAGCATTTTATGTAAACATAAACTCTTAAGTTTAACCATCATATGACTCTTTGAATAAATGATGTGTAGTTACTTTATCAAGGTTCATCTTAAAAAACAAGTGCAATCTTACCAGACATTTTTGCAAAGATATAGACTGAAATTATTCACAAATTATGAATTAGAATTCCATTAACCTCTTCTGCAATGAGTTACAATGGTGTCTCTGTCAAGTGGTGATCAAAACATTCTCTTCTGTCCTTCCAAGTGAGCACCTGACTTAGAACACCCATTTATATGATTTTTTTCTAGATGGAATACACTGTTCTTACACTAGCACTATTTTCTTTCACTTCTTCCTGCATAATACTCTGACAGTCCTCTCTGTTGCTAAAATGCCACACAATTTTGCATCTTTAACAGATTTCACCATCACATTCTTAATTTTAATATTAAGGTGACAATAACAGGAATTTTCATATTGATTTTAACACGCTTTGGCTCATTCTCCAAAGATACAAAAATTATATGGTGAATGTGACACACTACTTCTTACTGGTTTTTTTCCTCATTACTACTGTTCATTTGCCATCCCCTTTGGCTTCTCTTGCTCAATGAAGACATACAAAATCTTCTAAAAAATCTTAATTCAGTAAAGTACATGTAGCTATTCTATGTTTAGGGAAATGATGCTTTGCTTTTACCAGTCTAAATTATTTTTAGAAAAAACTATTTTTGTTACTTTGTTTTTCTGGACCATCACGTAAAACTTGAAAACTCATTTGGAAAGTTCAAGTAATGTTTTGCATCATTGTAAAAATTGAATATGACTGATTAAGTGCTTCATATTAATCTTTAAAGATTCTAAAAGGTTCTTTTCTAATAAAGTAATGATAAAATATATAATTAAGAAAAAGGTTTAATGGAAATAGCTAGGCTTTCTGAAGTTCCTGATAAATTCAAAAGGAGCAAAAATACTTCTAATTAATATTCAAATATTATTTCAGTAGAAAGCTGAATTATGGTACAGCTAGTCTCAAAGGAGAAGCCTTGTTTACTCACACTATTACAGCTCTTTCAAAAAAACAAATTAAGTGGAGCAGCCTTTGTTGTTTACTTAGACAACTTCTTCCAACCTATTTAAATACAAAAAAATATGAACAAAAAAAAAAAGCTATCTAAGATAAAGAACCCTAAAGATTACAACACCAACCAGCTGTTTTAAACTGGATTACCTCTGAAATTATGTAATTGGTCAAATCCTTTAGAACCTATCTAACTAAAAGACTTTCACTAAATATACTGTATTTTCAAGAATATACTCATATTAGCAAAGGGACCTGATAAATATGATTCACAGTAAATTTTTTTTGAACACCTTATTATAATATATTTTTATAACATTTTAATATAATATATTTTTTCTTCATTTCAACTCAGTTGGAAACTTGATCCAAAGACTACTACAAAATTAAGTTCTGAATTTTTCATGATAACAAAAGATATTATAAAACTGTCAAAATCAGAAATACACCACACTTTTCATAAGTCTAACATTCTGCTGTAGTGGTAGTGTTTTGTCTGAGTGAAAGAAAGGGAGCTCAGATGTCAGATAAGTTTCATACTCCAATATCCCATGCTGAGCATCGGTTGATTCTGCGCAAGCACTTTTTCCTTAGATCAATACTACTTCTCTTCCCTACTTAGTATTTCAGTTTATTCCTACTGTTTCTCACCATGCACCACTATGAAGATCCTTGCTCTTATCTTAATAATTTCTTGTGGGTTCTGAGGAACAGTTGTTAGCTCCCCTGAAGCCATCTCTTCCTGAGGCTGAGCAAGCATCTCAGCCTCTCTTCACAAGGCATGTGCTCCAGTTATCATCAGCTTGGGGATATTTCCCCAAACTTGCTGAACTTTAGAAGCATCCCTCTGTCAATGGACCCCAAAATACATATAGGACTCCAGATGGAGTTTTACAAGTGTCGAGGACACAGGGACAATCATTCCCCTTGACCTCCTACATGTGCTCCTGTTACACATCAGGACGTCCTTGGCCTGCTTTGCTGCCAGGATACAATCCTGTCTTATGCCAAGCTTGTCATCTATCAGCACAATTAGGTCCTTCTCAACAGAGATGCTCCCCTGCCAGTCAGGTCCCAGCCTCTGTTATTATTCGAGAGATGTTTCAGTGCTGCGACCACATGTAGAGCTCTCATTTCTTCTGTTTGTTTCCCAGGCTGAATGTATTTTTGTGCATACACTTGGGGTAGGTGTCCTTTCACTGTGTTCTTATTCTTGTGTTCTTATTGTCACCAATGCGCTGCTTTGTCTGCCCACTCCTGCCTACCAGTTTCTCACTTAACTATGGATTGCAGTACCTCTCCCTTCATGTTACTGGTTTAGGGCTCTCCTCAACAGATTGGCCACCCTGCTGGTAAAGATGCTTTTATTCCACTTTGACAATTGGATCTTATCACTCCTTAGCTACCTGCTGGACATTAGAGGGCAATAGTTCAATGACAAGCCTTGTCAGTGTCACTACATCTTCTTGCACCTGAGTGCCTGGCAAGTGTCAAACTCTACCAGGGGGCTTGGACTAGATGACCTCTAGAGATCCCTTCCAACCCAGACATTTCTATGTTTCTGTGTTTCCCTAGACAACAAGTCGGCTGATGAGCCATCCATCTCCCTGAGAAGCAAACTTCTCTCTATCATGACTTGCCACCTCTTCTTGGTGCTGATAGAGCTCAGGCACAGCTGTCCTGTCTCCCCAGACAGAATTTTCTCCCTGTCATCTGCTACCAGGGCCTCAAACCCATTCTACAGTGCTAGACTTGCAGGGGAGAAGAAACCTGCCTCATGTTGCAAGAAGACACAAGACTCCAGCCTTTCCCAACATGGGACTCTCCATGTGTCATTGCAGAGTCTCTGTGAACATCTTGTCAATCCTATGAACATATTTTTTGCCATTTTCCTTGATGCTGTGCAGTCTACCAATGTCCTTCCACAGCTCCTACAAATCTGCCATCCGTGCAGACCTCTGGCAGGCAAGGAGCTCTGCTCCTCTGACCTCAGGCCCAGCAAAGGGTCCCAGGTGCTCTCTGCAGACCCTGGAAAACTACCTTGTCCCTCCTCAGCTCTGTCTGAAATGAGGCTTCTGCTATACCAGGAATAGCTGCTCTGCTCAGTACCAGAAATCCTGCCTTATGCCACATCACCACTGTGGTTGAGCACTTGCACAATACCTTCATCAAGGTTTCCAGCCCCCTTCCATGCACCTGTACTCCAGGCCTGCACTTCTATAACTTGCTTTCTACCACCAGCTGAATGGATGCATGACACTCCTTTCAGATGTTGGCTGAAGGCAAAAGGTTCAAAGCACCTTTTTTTTTTTTTTTTCAGAATTAGCTGAGGGATATCCTTCAAAACTGCTAGAATATTTGAGAACTAAAAGCCTCTACTAGTTCCCTTTCTGTAGTAGCAGCAGGCATTCCCACCCCAACCCCCAAGTTTCCTAGAAGACCAATTTCATATATGCCTTGCTATTATACAAATTATCTTGATTTGTGATTCTTTTTTTTAGGTGAATTTTTTATTTTATTTAGGTTTATGGTCTAAATACATATTTTCTGATCTTTCCTTCTCTCTAATTTAAAGGAAACCTACCAGGTGACAAAAACATCCACTGTAAGATTTAGAGTACAGTCCATTTGTGGTTAATGCAGGCCCAGCAGGATTTTCACCACCAGGTATTTATCCCACCGTGTATACTTTTGATGTGGCTTTCATGGCAAACAGATATTTCTGGAAGAAGAAATGTCTTTTTAAAATTCAAATAAAAGGCATTAAAAGTATACAGTTGAAAAGATAGTTATGCCAATTCTGTAGAAAACTACAGTTAAAAGACTGAAAAAATGGAAACTAATTTTTTTTAAGTTATACTGCCTTATTACTGAAGGAAGAACAAAGTGACAGTGGTTCTCAACAAAGCATAGCAACAGTACAGCACTTGGAGACTTTCACCAAAGAACCCCTAAATGTGGCTATTTTCATCTTTGTTTCAGTGTTCCACTATCATAGCAAAACTCTGAAACAGACTGAAGGGATGTTGAGGAAGTAGAAAGGAGAAAAATTTAGCCTAAATTAAAAATTATTTTCTAAGTACAAAGAGTTAATTCCATAAAAGAAGCATATGCTTTTGTGTACCATCAATGACATGAAATGCAATGTAGCAGGTCATTTCTGAAAATGCACTTCACAGAAGTGCATGCAATTACAGGTAAGCAAAACACATCGACAACCAGATAGACAGGCTAAACTAAAGATCTCAGTGGAAGAACTGAGTGCCCTAACAGAATGGACTTAAACCAGTATGAAAGCACTGAAAACTACAGAAAGCCTATTTGGAGTCTGGGAAATAAATGTAAGTAAACAAAGACAATTTTCTATTATCTTTTTAGGAAAAAAAGGTAAAAATAAATTGTTAGCAGAAATAAAGCCTGAAATATTAGAACAGGGACAAAAACATTAATTCATGTATTTTGAGAGAAAAATGACTGTAGAGAGATTTAATCCAAGATTAAATAAATTACGTGCCTGGCACCCCATGCACCCCCAGAGACTGACACAGTTTAGGCTCACCCAGCCCACACCAAACACCTGTCCCATGTTGTTTCTTCCTCTTCTTCCTCATGGGCAAAACTCCTCGTGGTCCTCCCCTGCTGCAACATGGTGTTCCACCCATAGTACACAGTCCTCCACAAAATTCTCCTACAAGTGTGGACCTCTTCCATGGGCCGTAATCCTGCCAGCAATGAACTACTTCAGCATAGGCTTCCCTCAGAGTCATGGCTCTCTTCAGTTGCAGCCACCTGCTCTGGTGTGGGTTCCTCCAGGGCCTGCAGACAGGATTCTGCCCCACTGTTGCTCTCTAATGGCTGCAAGGGCTCACCAACCATCTCACCATGGGTCACAGGCGAATGGCTGCTCTGCCACACTTTACCCCCTTCTTCCTCTCTGACCTTGATGTCTGCATGATTGTCTCTTAGGTCCCACTCTTCTCCAAACAAAAGAACTCCCCCCAAAAGAAGAATTCACCCAACAGGTTTTTTTGCTTTGTAAGTATGTTATCACAGAGGTGCTGATTGGCTCAGCCTTGGCCAGAGCTGGATCAAATTTGGAGATCTCCTTGAAACTTCTTACAGATGCCATGCCAGTAGCCCCTTCCCCCACTTTCAGAACCCTACAAGACACAAATCCAACACAGAAATATACAAAAATACTTTGATAAAGTCATGCATATTGTTTAAGATGGATGAATTTGAGACTTTGGTTTGGAAACCATATTAGATGCATTGCAAAGCTTTTATTTCTGAGGAGTTCTACCTAGATCTTGGGTAAGTAAGATATTTTAAAAATATTGTATATTAAGTTAAAAAAAAAAAAAGATAAAGTCATAAGTATGACATGTTGAAAACAGTGTTTTACATTAAGGTGAACTAAACAGTAGTGTATCTGGAATGGGACAGTGATATGAAGATGGTAAATAGATCTGATAAGATTAAGAAATTCAAATGTGTGATCACATATCATTTCAGCAATGATGTATAGTTGTGATCTGAAAAAAAACCCATGCATGAAATGCATGACGTTCCAAGGAAACACTTTTTTTTCTCATGAGGGACTCTCATTATATGATAATGAATCAGTCTTCACACAGTTATCCTGTTACATTCAAACAGAAACTGTTCTAGGCCTAGTGAAATTGAATCTAGACTAAGATGATTTCTTCTTTTTAAAACATAGCTTCTCTAATGTCTCTAGCAAAAAAGATTTTCAAATCACACAAATGATGGAAAAGGTTCATATATTTAATAATCTAAATTCAGCATTCATTTAAATCCCCCCTCCAGTTTGTTAAAATGCAAAGCTAAAGCTGTTACAGTAGAAAAGGAAAAATAAAAATACCCTATTCCATTTAAATCTGGGTAGTTCATAGTTGGATGATATCAGATACCTAAATAATTTTTAATAGCTTTTTATCTCACTATAGGAAAAAAAAATTCTCTGTAAAAGGAGATACTATCAAGCTTCATTCCTGTAGCAACTCATCCCATTACTTGTCAGAGAATGAAATTATGCAAATTAAAAGATCATGAAAATAGTATTGTAAAAGTAGAAATCCATTTTTCAAATTAAAAGAACTATACCATAAACAAACTTTGAAAATTCCAGAAAGAAATAAGACCAGGCAAACAAACTGACTTGTCATCACTGTGAACTAGCTGTGATTCTGTGCTAGTGTTCCAGCATACAGTACTAAAGGAAAGAAGTAAAAAATAAAGAACACAAATGTGAGGTTTATGGGTTTATGTTATTGCATCACAGTTCCTAAAGTAATTTTTTTGTAAACCTCCATGTTGGTAACAGTTGGGAAATTCTATTTGGACTGCTGCATCTATAAGTATGTAGTATACGGAATTACATTTCCTAGCCATAAGTGTTCCAGAATTTATATTCTATACTGGAATTTGTTGACTCAGGCATGATTTACAACTCTATTTAAAATTTATAGACCAGTACTTGTAAAAGCTACTCTGTATTGTTATTCAGGTATTTCCATTATTGATATCTGATGGAAAATAAGGTATAGTAATTTATCAACTGTATGATTTACTCTAAAACATAAAATGACAGTGTCTTCTATGTGTTTTCTAAATAATAGCATGTATCAAAAGGCACTACTGGATCAATTTCTAAATCATAGAGTGCTACAGTGGCTGCAACCTTCTTAAAGCTGTGACTTTTAAGGTGCTTAATGAATTCAGAACATAGGGGAGACAAGGGATTAGAAGGCACTGTCCATGAGTGACTTCGTAAAATGCACCGTGTGTCACTCTCTCATCTATACCCATTGTATCAGCTGATGATGAGGGTAGATGAAACAGAGACTCCTACCACACAATGCTGTGATTGTGCTTGGGTAAGGGCTAAAATACCTCTATGCAGAAACCATCTCCTGCCATACATCAAATAGTGGTTTAATTTATTCAGTTACTGGTACTTTTATCATTTTCTCTCTTGCATATATATAATATACTGCATGTACATATTAAAAATCGGAAAAATAATTTAAATGCAATTAAATTGCAATATATATACTTTCTGCATCATAACTATGTGGTTAACTTCTTTTTCAAAAAACTGTAATTAAAAATCATTATCACACTGAAAATTTCTTAGTATACAGATATGTTTAGATATTTAAAAATGCTTAGAAAGAGGTATTCTTTAGCTGTTCCAATACTGGAATAAAATTCAAAATAGGAATTTTTCCTCCTAATTTCACCCTCAAAATTATAACATTCAGTTGATTTTAAGTGTATAATTCATAAAAACATTAAAAAGGTACTTTTTACATTCTCACTGTCCAAAATTAATGGAATATTTGGAAACTGCCTATACGAAAAGAAATAGTCTGCTTCTTTTTAGTATTGTTTAACCCTATCAAATAAATCTTTTGATACTGACTTACTTTTATTCACTCTAGAATATATCTAGTGTCACTTCAAGTAAATTGATCTAAATTAGACTAAATTTGGGAAGGGATGAAAAATAGTCTCACATTTTTAACATATCTTAAATAACAGTAGAAGGACTCTGTCTCTTATCTATGGAAGGGTTTTCATGAAATTTAGTTTAAAACAGGTACACCTCCATCAGCTTTAATGCAGTTATCTGTAGAGAAGTTAATGTAACTGAATTTAGTGTAAGATTCAACATCAAGATTAAGGATGTGAATATATGCTTTGTAGGATTAAATTCTAATGGGGAATGATTAAGGTCCAATGTAGCTAAACATTCATTTCTTAAAAATGTGTAGGAAGTGCCAGTAACCCCATCCATGCAGAGTTATCTAACCAAACATGAAACTTTCAATTGTGACCTTACAGTAAGGTCACTTTTCATTTGACAAAATTAAAGCTGCACAGGGCCAAAGCCATCGTTTCACTTTAACATACATGATCTTTTCACAAGACTGTACAGAGGAATCACTATATTCCCAAAGATTAATTTACCTGACAATTTTTATGACTGCTCAGGGCACAAGGGTGACAGGTGGGTCCTAAAATCTGAAATAATATAATTAAAATTATATTTCACACACAAAATCACTAAAAAGGCAATTTTATTTTTGTGAAAGAAATGGATTACATGAGTAATGTTATCATTTTTCATGTAGGAGATAGCTAAGAAAGAATTTTCAAAAATGGACAGCAGATATATTGTACGTTTCACCTTCTATGCAATAAGACAGAAGAATCTCAGAAATAAGATTCCTGAAATATGACACAGGGCTTTGTCATTGTATCCATCAGAGGAGAATTAATTCTCCAGAGTTTGCCAAGCTTCTTACCAAAAAATATCCATTTAATTTATACTTCTATCCTGGCCAAATTCTTTCAATGACATGAGGACTAACTGGACCCTCAGCAACATATCCAGTGCACTATTCCAATTTCATTCCTTTTATGCCAGTAGATGACAGGTTGTTGTTGAAATTGATCTCTTTTGTGAGGTTCATTACATACTATTCAAATTACTGTGCAACTTCATATTTTCTTCTTTTCTTAAAGATCTTAAGAAAGGCTAATAAGATTACCAATATAGTCTTGATTAAAGTAGTACTACTTAAATTAATAGCTTTCACAAAATTTATTTTAGGTCTTACGTTAGCAATTAGCAAGGCTGGTTTCTTTCAGCCTTATTTTTCTGCTTATTTCCTTACATGGGCAGTGGTTCCAAAGAAACAAGATGCTTCCATACTGTAAATAATCCTGGCAGAATCTGACCTCCAAAACTCTGAACAACTGCATTTCTAAATCAGAACGTCTCAAGATATATCTGTATCTATATATATATATAAAAAAAAAAAGCAAGCTTATTCTGTTCTACTGTCCCAATAAAATGTTCTGATAAAATCAGTTCAGATTCAGTTTTTCAGTGAGCTTTTTTTACTATCCCACCCGTTTCGCATTTCTGTTATTCTCACATTTTGAATAAAGACTTTACACTAATGTTATTTTCCTTAGAGGATTCTCTTGTCATCTTCTGTAGTAATTTATTTGGTAAATTATCTGGTGCTGTCACTTGGACTGCTGCTGGTCCTTCAGCTAATAAAATGGCTAGTTTGGATTTTTCTACACTATAGCTGCAGTCACTACAGATGTACTTCATGCACTTTAAAATTATTTTAAAATATATACATATATACATATTCTCACATTTCCAAATAAAACATCTTGTTTTATAACACCTGGTTTTATATTTTCATAGGTAGAGTGAATATAATTTTTTTAACTGCAATAAAGTTTCTGAAAAGCAGAATCCTCATCAATACTAATTGAAAGTAAGCTAGCAGTCAGATCAATTCAGAATTCCTTTTTTTTTTTTAAATCTCCTTCAAATATTGCCAATCTTTAGCACTTGTCCTGGATTTTTTCATGACTGGTGTTGGCCTATGGTGTGTGCTTTGGGAAAGCTTCAATGAAAATAGTTCAGCTATCTCTGACATATGAGTCAAGGAAAAATGCATCATTTGGCCAATGTAATTAAGTTGGCAATGTTTTCTTTGTATAACTGCAATGCCTCCAAGCTTTGGAAGAAAATGTTGACACTTGGCATGGTAGCTTCTATATCTTCCTTCTTTCATCATCATGCACTTGACCAAAATGTGGCCAAATTATAAGAACTCAAAATATTAAAGATTGCACGGTCATGAGTTATTTCAGCGATTTTATCTGCTGCTGTAAAATCCTTTAGCATGCCCAAGCTTCTCACAGATCATGACACTAGAATATTTACTAGACTGTGCCTCTACTTCCTTCAATTGAGTATGCTGCTTCACCCCTAAGCTGAAGATGCTAAGAATCAGATTTGTGTTTAAGAGGCATTTAAATGCCTTCTGGGTTGGAAGAAGACACAAGAACTACATCTGTGACACCTAATAAGACACTTCATAGTTATACAGAGAAGACAAACAGACAAGTAGAAGACAAAATTTTAGATGTGAATTAGCTAAGAGAAAATGTGAGAATGAGAAATGAGATGTGTTAAAGCAAGAACATAGGATTAGATAAAAAGACGGACATTCTGGACAGGAAAACTGAAACATGAACTGCTAGGAGAAAGAGCACAAACTAGGAAATGCACAAAGTCCAGACATAGATTAGTATAGGACATTCTAAGAATGCCTGGATGAGGGACAAGGAATGGTGAATACAAGAATTCACTCATGATAGCACCTAAACCTCAAACTAAGATGTAGAAAGTGATCTTGTGTTAGATCATAGGTATCTGCACACCTGCCTTTAAAGTCATAAATTTCTACTTATCATTCTATTAATTCTTTAATGACTTTTTATCATTCTATTACAGTTTTAATGCCTTTTGGTCATTCTTTGAGAAATGGAACCTTATAACCAGCAGGTTATAAGACACATTAATAGTTTCAGATCATAGCAGCTGGGAAGAAGTTAATACAGAAAGTCTTATGGTTGGATCCTCTCCTTTTCTGATCATGAAGATATCCTATACCTAATTACAGAATCTTTGTTATTTCAAACTTTCTTTTATTTCTTACCGAACAGATGTCCACTTCATTGGAATCCCCCCTGAGCAAATTATCTCATTGTCCTGAGATCTTTAATACTTGTCCTAGTAAATTTTTTTGTTTTCCTTTTGCTCTCTTCAGTCCTCAGGGTCTGTAGCAGATGTTTATTTTAGTTTCTCTTTTGTCTTCACTATTATCATGTCTTTCTGTGGAATATTTTGCTGACATTTCAAACTTCTAGAACTTTTGAAAAATGGTGGCTGAAAAATATTAGGAAGAGAGGTCTGGGAAAAAGTAGTCATTAGCATCTGCACAGTTAGTGAGGACTAGAAAAAACAAATGTACTGCCCCAGAAAGAAAGAAAATACAATTTCCCTCAGCTTAGAGGGCATCACTGGCATACTTCCCTCACCAGGCATTTTCTCTTTACTGCTCAAAAATAGCTTATTCTTTGAAGTTTATTTTAAACGTGATTCTTCTGTATTTATTCTTAAACATTTCATCATAAGTGAAAAAAAGGGCAATCTATTCTTTACACATCCAGGTAGCTATGCTGGTCAGAAAATGTGGTCATGTTGTTGATTAATCGCTACTTTTTCTTGCACTCTCAGAACTGCTGTACTTTTTCAAAGGAGAAAGAAAAACATATCTGCTACAAACATTGTTTATTATTCTGCCTTATATTTATAGGGGACACAGGTACAGTATTGAAAACACAATCCTCACTCCATCATATTGATGTAGCATTAAGAAACTGACAGGTTATTTACATGATGACTAGCTCTTCACAATTTTGCATGTATTTTGGTACTTTATTAAAAGGAAACTTAAATTGCACCTCCAAGAATAATACAAATATTAAAGCAAAACAAGGTCCACAGATTCCCAAAAAGGCATACATTGGAATTGGCAAGATCATCCAGCAGTGTAGATGACCTAGTGATCTTGACAGTATAACCAAGTCTTTCAACCTTCTATTTGTCATAATAAACCTTACCTTCTCATATTGAGAAATTTTAGTTTTTCCAAAACCCTCAATTCACATATGCTTTTAAAAGCCTCAGGACTTTCAGTGACACTTTAGTACTTTAGGCTCTTTAGTACAGAATGCAGCTGTGAGAACATGGCTCTGGTTCTGAATCATTAATGGGTGATTTATCTCCTGTAACTTTAGCTATTTAAAAGTTAAGCTTTTCACTTAGAGATATTTAAAATCAGAAGAAGAAAGGAGATAGGCAGGTCATAAGGGAAATTAATCCCATTTATCAATCTTTTTCAAGATGGGTTATTATGTAGCTGCCCGTTTCTCTTGTCACTAGATGGCAATTCACTCTAGTCACTTGCCTTCTAAACTGATGGTTAGGTTAAATGCATTATCCCGCCAATAAACCATACTGAAAAACCTGAAATGTAGCACACAGACTCCATACACACTGAGAAATGGTTAAGCACGGCCATTTCTATACTTATTTTTTTTCCCAAACTAGTCTTTCTAAATGGTATCTGACATTACTCTCCTAGGAAAATCTATGCAAAGAAACTACTGTAAATACTGGTTTTGATGAACAAGCTTTTCCACTACAAAGACCAAAAAAAAAAAAAAAAAAAAAAGAGCATATTTCACTCCTTGAAAAGGTTAGCAAACTATTTTGTAAAGTGGTCTCCTTGGGGCTCTCCAAAACAACTGGGCCAGTTCTATGCAGAAACAATGTACAGAAGATATAAAGGGACTGGAGTCTTTTGAACCAGCAGCTGTGCTACCTGCGGCTCTCCATAACAAGCAGACCAATTCCATGTGGAAGCAGAATGAGCACAAGATATAAAAAGATCAAAATTGTTTGAACCAGCAGCTGCGCTACCTGCGGCAGTTAATCTTTCCTGGCAATCTGTTAGAGACACACATTCCTCAGGCTAAGAGGACTAAGAGGCTTTTGCTGACTGCTGTTCCTCTGAGAGAAGCCAAATCCAATTCTCTCTTCATATTACTCGAAGTCTTAAATTGTGGACTCGTATATATTGGGGGAAAAAAAGGACACTTTATTTGCTTTGTTGGAAAGGACATTTATGATCAGTTGCTTTGAATAAGAGCATATTGGTCACTCATTTCTTAACCCAATTTTAGTTTAACTAAATATTAAAATCTTTTACTCTGAATAAGCTGATATCACATAAGTTAAAATGAATGGAGTAATAATAGTAAATTAATAATAATAATAAAAAATGTCAGCCATAAACAAAAAGTATATTCCTATATGGACCAAATATCTGCAGAGAAGGCAAAATACATTTTTGTACTATTATCAATTAAAACTTAAGATAAT
>JANIJG010004788.1:173507-191371 GCA_024611175.1 Megaceryle torquata | reverse complement strand
ATGACTTGGCTAAAAGTGCAGTTCTTTTTAATTTTTTTTTTTTTTTTTTTTTTTAACGTCAGGTTTGGAACTTTTGAGAATCTGAATCTTGTAAGAAATAAAGCATAGTCATGGCACATTTCTGCCCTGCTTACTTACATGAAGTTGTAGCTGGTCTACACACAATCCTCTTGATTTTGGGGCTAAGACTCAGAAAGCTGGGCTTGTGACTCCATATATTGATACTTATTAGGGAGAGGAACCTAAATAAATGCAACTTGCTAAATGTCTAGCATCTGAAAATTTAACAAATTACTCAAATTACTTGTTGCTATGGAAAAGCTGGCTCTTAGAAATTAAAGGTATGGATCATCGTATGCTGACTCTCAAAGAAGAATTATATGATCATTTTTAATACACAAACCTTTGAAGTTATACTGATATGTCAAATAGTTACACTTAAATCTTAAAGACATAAGCCTGACTCCAGCTTGAAACACCTCTCTGCGTGCAATTCATGACAATGGCAATTCTCTAAGCTGTCTTTCATCAATCATATTAGGACAGGGGGTCAGACTGACATTGTGCCCAGCCTCTAGCCTTTAGGCTAGAAAGCAAATCTGTCTTGTCAGGACTTGCACATCCAACCTTCAACCTGTCTGTGGGGCTTCTCTGTCGTGTCTGCACACAAGTCCAGGGTTTGAGCAAAGCCATATGTTTCTTTAAAATCTGCCAATGAACAGGATTGTGCTGTGGCCGTACTAAAGGTTTCCAAGCATAAATGACCAGTGTTTAAAAACTGTGTCTTACTCTGAACTTTCTTGGCTTCAATAGCCATCTGCCAGGTCTTTTTGTAACTTTGATGACTAGTATAGTATCAGTTAGGCACAACATCCATTGTTATTTAACAAGAAAAATTGTTCCAAGTGTGTTGGGGACTGAAGGCAACCTTCAAGACAACTGCATACTGAAGGGAGTAGAATATAATATATGGCTGCACTGCATCTAATCCCGTGTCCTGTTGTCATCTGTGGCCACTGTTAAGGTGCCTGGGGATGCAAGCCTCCAGTGACACTTTCTGGTATGCCCTCTTGTCAAGAATTTGCAGCTTGTGGACTTATCCAGAGAGATTGATCTAAAACTTTGCATTTAATAGCTTAGCTGGATTTCTCCTTCATGATTTTATATTGTGTCCCCTGGAGATCATGTAAACAGTTATCATTCACAGCATCTTATAGCAAGGGTTTCCACCAATGTAACTATCTATTGTATAAAGATTCACCCTCTTTTGCCCAATGTGAAATTGCTTCCTGCTAGCTTCTTTTGATGAACCCTAATTCTTACATTGGGAAAGAAAATAAATAAAAGCATTTCATGCTATTTACAGTTTTATACATCTCTGTCATGTTTTTGATCATTTCAGGGCTGAAGAGTCCTAGTCTGCACAGTCACTCTTCATTGGAAGATACTCCATACCTGTGATCTTTGTTGGTCTTACATGAACTAGAAAATTCTGGGGTTTTGAGATGAGACAAATAAAGCTACAGATGCAACATCTGGGTGCAAAATACATTTTAAAAGTCATTCAGTTTTATAAGTGCCTTCCACAATTCTTGACAGTTGTTCCATCCTATATACCTTCATATTATTTGTTAACATTGATACTTCACCTCTCCTTTACACCTATTCCTAAATTGCTTGTGGAGGTCATGAACAGCCTTCTGACCATTTACTGCCCATTTACTACTCTTACCTTCTGTTCCATGACTTTCACCCAGTTATTTACCCATACAAGTGTCTTCCTTCTTACACTGTCTTATTTTCCTTACAAGCATTAGGTGAATTAACTTGTCAAGAGCCTTCTGGAAAAGCAGTAGTCAAGCCCTTATCAATATGCTTGTCAAGTCCTTCTAGGAACTACAGGTTTGTGAGATAGGACTGCACAACACAAAAGCCACATGACTGGCTCAATATCTGATACAATGATCCAAATCTGCATTAGATACAAGTTAAACTTCAAATATAAACCTGAACAAACCCAGACATTTAAGGTGAGGAAAGAAGAAGGCAGAAACAGGACAGAGTCAGTAATACTATTGGAGTGCTTCAGGAGAGCTGGTGAAAATTATGGAGGATTGAGAAACATTTCAGAGGGAAATAGAAGTAGCAGAGATGATGAAATTTAACTTGGAGTAAAAACACATTAGCCTAAAATAATCCCATAGCTTTAGCTACTGAGCACAATTACTGTGCTTTGAGAAGGCACAGCCTTTCCATAGGTGCAAATGTAAATAACTGTATCAATTTCTTCCCAGCCTCTACAAGAACCTAACAATACAGATAATATTTTTAAGTGAGTGGAAGAAAATCACACATAGGACATCTTTATATTCTTCAATGCTATTGTTGCATTTGACATACTTTGCTGAACTTTTTTTTTTTTTTTTCATTGATTTTAAGATAAAAGAACTAGCTAAAATGCTTGCAGGAAAGATGAGGTTTAGAGGTCCTTTTACTGTAGTAAGTATCAGTGTGAGTAGAGAGAAAGATAATGAAAGAAGACGCATGTTTTACAATTATTGGGAAATATATTTGGCATATATAAGTTATCTGTTGGATTCATTGCTGCAGGAGGCAAATAATCTGCAATGGCCTTGAATTTATAAATGATACATCCCAAAATAGAGTGAAGGAAAGGGCAAGAGCATAAATAGGAGTCAGAAAAAAAATATTCCATATTAATTTGTAATATTATAGAACCACTTACCCACAATAGGAGTAGTTGTTCATTCAGGAACTGTTCACTGGATGGAGTAGAACAGGGGGGGGTGCGTGATTTTCCTTTTCAAAATTGCAAATAAATGTGAAAAGTTTTAAAAGTTTTTATTTTTCAAATCCTCACTTAAACCCCCTAGATTATAGAAGAAGCTAAACTATGCAATAGTTACGGGTTTCATGGGAATACCAGTAAATGTCAGAAATAAATGTACATTGTCATGACCACTGCAAAGTCACAGAAATTTTTCACTTCTTTTCAGTGATAAAAGGCTTAAAATGTTTTAAAATGCATTTAGAGAGTTATTTGTTAAAAACTTTGTGTCTAAAAAAAAATAGTATTTTTCAAAATGTTTTGGAATAATGTACTGGGATAAACTGAGAATGGCTATGCATTATTGTAAACATCACTCTGGCTTATTTATTTTCCAGACACTTTGTTTTGATACACACAATGAAGCCAAATCCCAAACTTGTACCTGCTCTTACTTCATTGGAGAACCTTCCTGAGTATGATCCTATGATTAGCTGAATGGCACGAGCAAGACCTAAACCAGGTTTTCCTTCTGTTCAACAGCCTTCCTTTGGCTCAAAAGCAAGAAATAGGATAGCTGATGAACAGAATGCAAGAACATAAGAACGCGTTCTATGTGATGTTTAATGTCTTACTTTGGATTGATTTCAGAGGAAATGATCTTAAGAAGATCTGAGAGGACTCTAGGAATAATTTATTTAAAATAAAACAAAACCAAACCCAAAAATACTCACAAAACAAACAAACAAACAAACAAACAAAAAAAAAACCCAAAAAACAAAAAACAAAGAACCAACAAAACAAAAAACAACCACACACACAAAAATTTAAAACCCCCAAACAAACCAAACCAAAGCACACAACCCAGACCTGTCAGAATGTGTATATAACTGCTGATATGGTCATTTTTCAGCTTTGCATAAGAAGAAGCTACCAACTCCTTCTTGAAGACTATTGCATTCTGATCTTATATTTGTTTATGTATAAAAGTTCAAAAGATGTATAAAGAGAACATTTCATTTCACCACAACAATGATGAAAACAGGAAATATTTTTTAAGGACCAGATTATATGAGTAACAAAGCCACTGACTTCCCTATTGTCATGTTAAAATACAGGTAACTTTTAGCTTCTGTAATTGGTTTGCCAGGAATAAAACTTCAGTTCTTTGTTACCTGAGATAGTTTGGATATTTATCTATCTCAGTCTGAACTATCTTTGCTCTTATGATCCATTTACTTGTCGTGTAACTTAAAAATTTTGTCTAAGTATATAAAAAACAAGATCTGTTTGAATGATTAATTACAAGAGACAGTCATGGAAGACTTGTCCTATCCTTAAAAATTTTGTCAGAAAAGCCAAACTTACCTAGCCAAATTGCTTTGCAACTTGGGCTGATCAGAAAATGCCTGTTGTTAACATAGCTCAGATGATCAGTAATATCTTATTGGACTGCATTACCTTGGTGGCTTAGGACCACCAACTAAATTCCTGCTCTCTGCACTCAGAAAATGCATTCATGTATTTTTGAGTATGCAGATTTATAAAGCACTCATCAAAGTTATCAGACCTCTTCCCTCCACAGGCAATGGAGCACAGCCCTGTGTGGGGAGCCCTCACCAGCACCTTTTGGTCCCCTAACACTGCCTTGTGGGGACCACCTGTCCTTGGACTGAGTGTGTCCTGGGCTTGCAAGGGTAGGGGTTGTCATCCCTGGTACTCTTTGTGCCCCTCTTCAGACTGCTCACCCATTATGCCTCAACTCACAGCTAAAAAGAATGCTGAATACCTCCTGATGTCCCCATGCCAGGGAACAGCAGGGGATGGAATGGGATCTGTTTTACAGAGAGCGCAATTAAAGCAAGGAAGGGGCAGAAGTTCATTATACCCCTTCAAGAGGTGGTAGGCTTATGTAAACTGCTCTGATGACAGGACTCCTGTGAAGCTATACAGCCACTGATGACTTAATTTTATGGTGGATAGGTCTTCAGTTTACAGAGCCTATACATTTTGGTCACAGAGGTTTGGGATTTTTTTATTTCCCACTGAAAACACATGACAGTTATTAGTAAGATTATTTAAATGTAAAAATTTTATTACTGGTGAATACTCTCAAACAGATTGACAGGATGATAGTCTTAACAGTTCTATCTTATAGAAAACTTTCTCATTTCTCAGAATATGTTTTGCAGTATTTCTCAGTGTAATAATATCATCTTAAACCTCAGCTTTTAAAAAAGGTTATGGGTAAAAAACCTGCAATGAAAATAGAAAATTCTAACATGTTTTATGGCAACAGTTTTAAATGAAACTGTTTCAGCATTAAAAATCCATTAGAAGTTAAATGAAACCTCCCAGCATAAAGACAAATATCTAGGGATTCAATTACTGAAACTGCTTGCAATCAACTTATTTGAGTGGAAGATCCTTTCTTCAAGCTTACAAGAAAAAAAAAAGAGTTCTTGAAATAAAATAGAGAAGCCAACATCAAAGTTTCTGTACATCACAAAGCAATAAGGCAATTTAATGTGATATTAACATATGAAACAGAAGTTAACTATGCTTTTCAAAGAGCTTTTTAAACAGAACTGGGAAAAATGGGCTGATGATATGTTCTTAGGCTTCTGTTTAAAAATTGTAGTGTTTCATAGTTTCAGAGGAATAAGTTGAACAGGAAAGTTGGTTGTCTTGTACTATGCTTGTGTTTTGGACCTAATCCCATTCAAAATTAGAAATAGAGAATATTTGCCAAAATCTGTCAGATCTGTAAACAGTTTTGGATTAAGTTATCTGACTTATGAGGAAAGTGTCTAGGTCCTTCTTTCCTACCTAATTAAGATGAAATTAATAGAAATATTCCATGTACACTTATATTGATCCAGAACAAATTAAAATAAAGCACTGTGAGAATCTGTCTTTACTCTTTGACAAGAGGTCTGAAGTTCAAAGATTTGTACAGCTATATAGTTACTAAGAAAATAATAGCCATCATTCTGTACTGCCTGATGATTTCTTTAGCTAGAATAAAAATAAATTACTTTTCTTCCAAAACATTCAGTCTCTTGGGAAGGTTTTTCAATAGTTATTTCTTATCTTCCTAACAAAACTGAAAAAAAAATCCAGCAACTCTACTCACCACTGATAAATCTAACATACATATAATCATGGTAAGTATAGTTATTTTCCTGCTTTATATTACCTATGTACATTCCTCTTACAGATTTAAAGTTGAGCATTTTCAGCCCAGGAATGATGATGGTAAGTAGCGTTCCTGGCCTTCTGCAAATTACAAGCTTGATAATGTAACCTGGTCACTTCCTCAACTAACTAGAGGTTGAACAAAAACATAAATTGATTTAAATTTTCCAAGAAATGAAAAATCCTCCACTTAACCTGGTAAAACCTTCCAGTGATTAAGTGCCGTCTTTACTAACAGTATTGTGTCCTTGAAAGGTAGTCAGGGTCAGCACATTGCATAAAAATGTAGCTGTCCTTTCCCTGACATACAGTAGACAAGCCAATAATAATTTTTTTTCTTAGCTCTAAAGAATCAGTTTTCAAAATGTGTAATTTACATAGTTCAGTGAGTTGGTTTTGTTTGTGGTGGTTTTTTTTTGTTGTTGTTTTAGTTTTTTGGTTTGGGGGTTTTTTTAGTTTATATATGTATAAGCAAGGCAAATATGAGAACTTTGAAATGGAGGATAAATACTGACAGAAGGATTATGAAATTCTGGCAAAGACCTACCTTCTTGTCTATAAAATAGACACATCTCTGGTGTAACACAGCAGAGAAGAAGGAAAAAAGATAGCTGCAAAAAAAAAGGCACAGTTGCAAGAAAGGCAGACAAAGCAGAGTAATTGCCATGTTAAATGGCAAATAGGGGCATGCCTGCTGAAAGCAATTTGAGTTCACATGGGTGAAAAGAAGGAAAGCACTGAGTTAATATATAACTGACACAAATTAGTAATAAGCTATTTATTCTTGCTGCTCCCATCACCTTTGACTAATAACAACCTTTCACAATAAAGTAGAGTAATGATTAAAGTCATCATGACCAAATTTAAGCCACTGACCAGGAGTCGGCAAATGAATCCACTCTTGTGACTGCAGTCAAGAATGGAGAGTGGTACAAAATTAACCCAATCTTAATGATATTTGAGAAATGTAATTTCATGCTCCACCTCAACTGGTTTGCCTTGTCTTGCTATATTTCTTTAGAATCACTAATCCTAATTTTGAACAAGGGAGAAGGCCTTTAGAAATTGAAAATGTCATCAGTGAATTGAAGAGAAAGTTTAGTTTCATCCTCAACTCCTAAATGTGTTACTTCTATGAAAGAGATGTCTAAATTATGGGGACATCACAGTTAAATGACAGGATAATCAGTTTAATCTTTTATAACAGCTAATTTGTCAGTGAACAGCACATTCCTCTTTCAAATTTTACCTTTGGATTCAAAATGCTAAGGAACTGAAAGACATGGCAAACTGCAGCCCTCATCTATGGTAGAACCTGCACTAGCTTCTGAATGTGGAGCACTTATAGGAAAGCCTAATGACAATTTTTTGACAAAATCTGATAAGGCTCAATAGGGCCAGGATTATGTACTTTATTTTGATGAAAGATTGTATTGTGTACAGATATGGATTACCCAAGGGAAATATGCCACATAACATAAGGGCTGTTCTGTAGAATGCATGTCCTAAATGGTCCTTACAATGAAGCTTCGTGTTTCTGAACAAGGACTGAGCACCATGGACTTGAGGGGTGATGGCCGTTGGAGTCAAGAATACTGAAACCCCTGTGAGGAAGCACAGGACTCAGAAAACTAAAAGTTAAATATAAGCACATCACGTCAGTGACAGCTCCAAGATGAGCCAGTGGAAGAGGGCCAGTGTTAAGTAATAATTTGCTAGTTCATGTTCATGGGTTGTGCCAATTCCTTGGTCTGAAGTTGCACGCGAGGGTATTTACACATTGTTGTGCCTTTACATTTGCTCCTCTAAACATCCCTGCAATCTGCTGTTTGTCCCAAGTATGGTATCTTCACATTTGCCACTCATCGGTCAATCACAATTCTTCACCCATCACAGCTGCTCTCAGGACAGACACAGTATATAAGGTTTATCTTTCAGGAAGAGCTGTGCTGTCTGCATGAGGCAGGCGCTCATAACATTTCACATGAAAGGAACACCAACCTATTTGGAGTGAAAACTAAGCTTGCATCAGTCATCTCTGACTCCGCAAGGATGGAATGGGTCCATGCAGTGCCTGGCCTCCATCAGCCTTGAGGCGTCCTTCAGCCAACACTTGCTGGGTGTGCCATGGTCTCGATCTCCTTTTGGTCTCCTTCCAGGTCTTTTGGTGTCATTTGGTGGTGGCTACTGGGGCAGGTGGGTTCCAGATTGGGGAGTGATAGGGTCCCATAATGCAGCAGGAAAGAAAGGAGGGAGGAGTTGCCACAGCAAGGGCCCAGCCACTGCACCTGAGCCATGTGGGGCTGCCTGGGGGCTCTGCAGCCTCCTCATATCATGGAGCACATAGAATCACAGAATGGTTTGGGTTGCAAAGGGCCTTAATGATCTTCTAGTTCCAACCCTCAATAGGCCAGGTTGCGCAAGGCCTCATCCAGGCCTTTGATGCAATCTCCCATAAGCTTATCACCAAGCTGGTGAGATGCAAGATGAATAAATAGGCAACAAGGCTGGAAAGTTGGCTAGACTGTGATACATCAAAGAGTTACAGTCAGTTGTGTAAAGTCCAGCCAGTGGTCAGAAACTAGTAGTATCCCTTTCTCATCAGTTCTTGGGCCAGTTCCAGTTAATCTCTTCATTAATGACCTGAATGATGGGAGTACCCTCTCATCAAGTTGTGAAAGACATGAAATTGGGGGATGGGGGGAAGGGGCAGGGAAGGAGAGTGGTCGACAGGCTAAAGAGCAGGGCAGGCTGGAGAACAGGGCAGGCAGGAAATTATCAAGTTCATTAAAAGTCAGTGTGAAGTCTCGGATCTGAGGTGAAATAATCCCTGTAACAGTACAGGCTGGGGTGCATCTGGCTAAAAAAAGGATGCGTCTCTGCTGTAGTCAGGAGCCTGAACCATGATGAATGAGGAGAAGTTGAGCGAGCTGGGCTTGCTCAACCTTCAGAAGAAAATGCTTCATTGGGACCTTAGTAGTTGTCTACAACTCCTGTTACTCTGGGAGGCTATAGAATCTCACATCACTGGAGATGTTCAAGACTTGTCCAGCCATGACCCTGAATAACTTAAAATAATTAGACCTGCTTTGAGCAGGGGTTTGGACAAGCTGAGTTCTTGAGGTCCTTTCCAACCTAAATTTTTCTATGATTTGAAGTCCTCAGTGATACTTTGAGGAGAATGAACAAGTCTTGACTAATTGTTTATTTGATAGCTAGCATAAACCTTGTGCAGGCAATAAAAGGAGAGGCCTTAAGAAGTAGAATGTTTTGGCAGACTAGATCACAGCATATATGAATAGAAGTGGGACAAATTAAGAGTACAATTTTGACGTTGTTGACCCTCTTAAATTTTCCCAGACCTTTTTTTTTTCTCTTCTCCTTTGCTGCAGAACTTCCTACCTTCTGTTGAACTGGCAATTAATCATAACAACTCTGCTGGCAGGCAATTGCTTGCTCTATATAGAACATACCGTATGTCTGTTGCTCACAGTTCTCTATAGTTTTTGGATATGTTAAAAAGAAAGCTGGTTACAAAAAGCTGAGTTTTTTTAGCTGGAAGCTGCTTTTGGAGACCTCTGTGTGATAGAAGCACAGTATTTTGCACGTCAAAAGATTCTGCTATTACAAGGAAATGCATGAACCTTATAATTTCTTTATCAGTAAGAATAGAACCCATATAGTCATGAAGTTTTGACTCAGATTTCACAAATGTATTTCAGGGTCCAGGGTTAGGGATGGGCCAATTTCTAGACAAATGACAGATGCTCTCTATTAACGCCTCTGTTTTCCCAAAGGGAAGGGAAAGGGAATAAGGAAGACTTATGGGTTGGAAAACTAAAATGTTATAAAGAAAATAATACTAATAAAATTAAATATATACAAGTATATACAAAAACAATATTGAACACAACACCTCTGATGGCAATTATGTCATCATCACTGCAGGTGCTGTGGGTAGGCACTAGGGAAGTCTCAGACTGGACTCAGCAGCAGACAGGAACTGGATTCAGAACACACAGGTTGGGATCAAAGGCAGAATGGACGGAGTCCTCCTTGGATGCTGGCCATGAAAGAAAAGCTTGACCCTCATGATCCCTCACCTTTATACTGAATATGACATATAAGGGAAGAAATCCCTCGTTGATCAGTTTGGGGTCACCTGTCCTGTCTGCTCCTCTCCACAGGTGCAGCCTTTAACTTTCTGCACCCCCAACATGGTACACAGATTTAGCAGTGACCTTGATCTCCATAGGTGCAAGTATAAGCAAAAGCCTTCCTGCACACACCAACCCTTAGTAGTAAGTGTCAAATGTTATCACTCCTAGAAGCAGACACTGCCTGTGAAAATCTGCTGTTAACTTCAGAAAGTGCCGTTAGTTAGAAGAGACTGGGCTGAAAAGTAAAATCACTGTACAGAATTAGTTCTGTTCTAGCTCAAACCAGGACATTCAGCAGTGTCTCCCATCTGAAATAGGACTGACAGCCTCGATTCAGAGCAGAAGTGATACTCAAAATGGAGTTCAGCATGTTTTTTAATTGTGTGTGCAAGTCCAGTGGGAGATAGCAGGGCTTCAGCCTGTGCTTAAATCCATGAACAATCAAGACAGTGTTTATATGTATTTTAAATGGAAGACTGAATGTCTTTCAGAACTGCAGATGAAGTACATGAAACAGTTTCTGGTTTGTCATGCTTACTATAACCTTGTGCCAGCAGTAGGATTTGGGTTTGTTTTGTTTTTTTTTGAGGGTTTTTGAGGAGGTTGTTTGACCAAATGTAGCTCAAATCATAGTCTGAGGGTTGGGGCATTACTCAGCTTAAGCAATAGCATCACAATCTCTGCATTTAATTATTTTAATGAATCCAAGTCTTCTCTTTAGGTCAGACATCTCATGTCATGGTTTAACCCTGGTGGGCAGCTAAGCACTGCACAGCCACTCACTCATGTTCCCTCAGTGGGATGGGGGAGACAATCAGAAGGGAAAAAGAGAAGTCATGGGTTGAGGTAAGGATAGTTTAATAGATAAAGCAAAAGCTTCACAGCAAAGCAAATTAAGGAATTCATTCACTATTTCACATTGTCAGTCAGGTGTTCAGCCATCTCCAGGAACTGGATACGTGGTGTGGGATATCCCTCTGGTCAGTAGGGGTCAAGATGTCCCTGCTGTGTCCCCTCCCAGTGTCTTGTGCACCCTCAGCCTCCTGGCTGATGGGTCTGTCTGAGGAGAAGGAAAGTGTGTTTGGCACTTTGCAAGCCCTGCTCAGCAATAACTAGTGTGTCCCTGGGTTATCAAGGCTGTTTTCAGCACTGATGCAAAACAGCCCCATATAGGCTACTAGGAAGAAATTGATCTCTATCCCATTCAAAACCAGTACAATTAGATACTATCATACCTGTGTTATTCTTTTTTCCATTTTTTTCTATGAGTGAATTCCAGATGTATTTTTCAGAGTAGATTACTTTGTGGACAGATGACCATTTATGTTACTCTTTTTTCTTTGCCAAAATAGGGATATTTTGAAAGGAGTATTAATCATTATCTAAAATGCATAATAATAATATTTTTGGTCAAAACAGTTAAGTAGAACACTTTTTTTTTTTTTTTTTTTTTTAGGTATGGAGGGTAATCTTAAGTTTCTAGCATTTTTCTTAACAATCTCTGTTGTTTGAAAGTTTTAATGAATACTTGGAGGAAAAAACAGGATTAATTTTATTTCTTTGTAAAAGGTGATGTATTTTGAACTGTGGGAAGGAATATACAGAAGGACAAAATCCAGAATGATGTGGCATAAATAGCAAAGCATCCAGAACAGTCCATGAAGAACTTTTTGACAACATGATGCAGCTGCTTGTTTTTATTAAAAATAGAACAACCCAAGCTCCAAACATCCATGAAGTTTTCATTCATGCTAAATTTCATCACACTAGCACATTGGACTATGTAGAGTCTCTCCAAGTCAGATGTGTTTAAGGCCATCTTCTGAATCATAGTTTTAGCAATATTCTGACATGTAGTACTGCACCTCCAGGTGTTATGGATAGTTTTATGCTTCACAACAGTAGATTAATTTCAGCTCTGAGGAGTGCCAAGTCATAACAGAGATGATAAGAAATACAGGCACATACTGTCTTCACAAACATCACCCTTACTCAGTATTAGAGTCAGACACATCAAAAAGCAAGAAACAGCAGGGCCAAGGGCTTTCCCAGCTTTCTTCTTCTTCCCCATCAGGAGAAATCAGCAGAAGCAGTAGTGAAACAAATTCTCAACCCTCAGCTGTTTGGTTTTCTTTTTTTGAGGTAGATACATAACAAAAAAAAAAAACAAAACAAAAAAAAATGCTGCAGGAGTGTGAAGAAAATAGTGATCTCCTGTTACAATCCTGAATTTCTGCTTGTCCCATTGGTGTCAGGAATAAAATATTATAGGATTTTATTAGTATTAAAGGATCACCACCTAAAGGCCTCTATGAATAGACTGAAGCATGTCTCATATGAAGAAAGGCGGAAAGAATTGAGACTTTTTAGCCTGGAGAAAGCAGAGGGACGAACTTATCAGTGTGTGTAAATACCTGAAGGGAAGGAGTAAGGAAGACAAAGCCAGGCTCTTTCCATTGGTTCCCAGTGATAGGACAAGAAGGACAAACACAGCACTGTCCTGGGTTCTGTTCTGGTTAATTACTACAAACAGCTGCTGGCCCAATCAGTTGGGAGGGGCTGCAGCCAGGATAAAAAACCAAACCAGCCAATGGGATATTCCATACCCTACTGAGTCATGCCCCTATATAAGGGGAGTGCTGAACAAGATCTCTCTTTTTTTCATCTTGCTTCAATGGGGCTGGATTATAGGAATTGGCAGCTGGGGCACAGGTAGATGCTTCCAGGTTTCTATTACTTACTTTATCATATCCCTAGTACTGTGTGTTGTCCCGTCCCCCCCCCCGCCCCGTGTTGTTTTGTTAAACTGTATCTCAACACCTTGTGTGGTGTCTAGCTGCCAGCAGAGGTTAAGCCACAAGGATGTTCTGTGTGACCATCAGGAAACATGTTGTTACAGAGTGCCTAGAGAGGTTTTGGAGTCTTCCTCCTTGGAGATATTCAGAAAATATTTAGACATTGTCCTGGGCAAGCAGCTCTAGGTGTCCCTGCTTGAGCAGGGAGCTGGGACCTGGTAACCTCTAGAATTTCCTTCTCAACCGTATTGTTGTCTAAGGCTGAGTTTTTGTTAGAACTGTTTTAGACCAGGTCCATGTGATATGAGGCTGACTTGGGTCAAGACTATTCCATGGTCCTGTCTAGAGATTGCTGCTCAGTGTTTAGTGGGAAGAAGGGAACCTAAAACTTGCTATTTTATTGCACAACTATATTCATATCCTCAAATATTGTTTTATGATCTTCTCTAAATAGAAGAATCCTTTATATAAGTCATTTTACCTGTAGCTGGTATCACTTTCATAGGCCACTCACCCCTCTTCTGTATGAGTGCATTACAGGTACAAGTATGTGTATACAAGGAGTTAGCATGTGAGGAGACAGACATCTGAAGTTTTTTAAGTATCTTGTTAGCAGCAGGCAAAACAAGGAGACTTACCAAGTGCTTATGGTGTGGCGGTTAGAAAAGTGTGTCAAGAAAATGTGTGGAGACCAGGTGCAGGACAGGTGGGTACACTCTCATTGTGCCCAGAAAAGTTACTGTAATTTGTGGTTCTACTCTTCTGTGCTGGTGGCATGAAGTTTGGGTATAATCTTGAGAAGTTACCTGGTAAAGAACACAGAGGAAGCGGTCATGTACAGAGTATAAGAGAAGTGCAGTCCTGAGCATGTCCTTTGTGATGCTTTGAAGTCATTCTAAGACTACAGCATGTAAAAAAAGAAAAGTTGGACAGCATGTGGAGGAAGACTTAAAAGTATGTAAATAATACAATTATCTAACATAAGAAAAGGTGCAGTTTCAACACTTCTTTCTTGTTCTTTGTTCAGTCTAGCTTTGTCTGAGATGATCTGGTGTGTCCAAGATAAGAAGTGACTGTCTGATGCCAGGGTTAGAGGAAATCTCTTGGCAGTAAGAACAGCTGCTACTGCCTATTTATCAGACAAAACCATCATCTTTTGATGGTAACTTTAGTTCCATATTCCATTTTGCTAATGTCAACAGATGTTGCCATTAATACATATAGCATCACGAGCAACAGAAGGAATTGCTGTAGCTGCTGTATTTTTTTTCCTCTGCAGCCAAGGGTGTTCCTGCCTTTTCTTTGGAATTTGACTTTAGAAATAGCACCATAATACCCTGTCCTGGCTTTGGTTAGGGTTAATTATCACAGGCATCTGCTGGCCCAAGGAGTTGAGAGGGGCTGCAGCTGGGAGGAATAAACAGCCAGTGAGATGTTTGATACCATACTGATGTCATACCTGATATATAAAGGGAGGGCTGGCCCAGGGTGGTGGTACCTGTTTTCAATTTGTTTCAGTGTGTAGCTTCAGCACGACTGGAGCAGGAAAAGTGGCATCTTGGGTATAGAGGTCAAGCCTCCTGGTTTCTATCACTCCCTTTGTATATAATTTCATTAATACTGTCATTATTACTTATGGTTTCTTTTATTTTTCTATTAATCTGTCCTTACGTCAACCCACAGGGTCTCTCACCTTTTTGTTTCTCCTGATTCTCCTTCCCATCTTCCAGGAGTGGGTGGAAGAGGGAAATGGTGGGAGAACAGCTGTGTGGTGTTTATGTGCTGGCAGAATTTCACAGTGACATACTCTGTACAGGGTAACTTAATACTTCATTAGTCTTTTGTGAGTACATATCAGTCCTGTAAGCTCCAGCACCTGCATGAGAAATACAGGATGAAAGCTAAATATGATAAACTGAGTACAATTTTTTTGGTGAAGTACTTTCACATCTGTGAAAGACAAAAAACCATCAGGTTTGGGCATAGAATTGGCATTTGCCATCAAGAAAAATTAACTGTGTACTTATTTATATGATTAATCCTATGAAACTGTGTAATTATATAGCCAAGTTAGAAGTTACGCATGTGACTTAATTTGCTCACAAAGGTACATAATTTTTAGCATTGCTAAGGCTTATATTTTTGTTTCAAACAACTTTGCTTTCTCTCTCAGGACTCTCTCTTCAATAAATAGAAGAAGGCTGGTCTGTAGTTAGGATTTGCTATACAAACACCCAACTACCTGGAGGTTTGTCCCACGGAAGTAATGTTAAAAATCAGGCTTCTTTCCAATTGGTGCGTACTAAAGAAATAGAAATGTAAGCCTTGATTTTCCAAGGCAAACATGAAGGACCTTGATTATCAGCCCCAATTTCCAGTTTATAGCTCATTAACATACCTGGTTACATACATCTTTGCAATTAAAAGTCTAGGTGTGAAGTAGGTACTCTGTGCTATTTGCTTATTTATTTTTAGTTGTCTAAAAAACAGTCCTGTATGAAACCTTGTAGGTGGTGTTGAAATAGTTTGTAGCTTGTATGCACCCCCTTACTCTAGTCTTGCTTGTAGATGTCGAATTAGTTGTTCTTTTCTATTAAGAGAAAGTTTCTTCACATACCACCTGCTATTGCCAAGAAACTGGCAGGCCTCTTGAGTTTTTTTCTCAAAAGAAAAAAAGCAGCTAATTTTTGTATACACAGTCAAAAAGATTCTTAGCTTTTATTAGGTGATTTTTACAATATAAGTACCTTATAATTAGGTGAACATCTTCATTTAAATAGTGTCTTGCTCAGTACTTTGAGGTATAAATTTTCCGTGGTCAAAATAAATTTCAGATATGTTGCATGTAAATATAACTTTAAACATTCTGTGTTTCTCAGATTTTACAAATAGTTTCATACAGACATGTGATGGTAATCTACCTTAATTGCCTTTAATCTGTAGATCCTTACATATTGTTCCCAAAGCAAGTGAAATGAGGTAATAGCTAAATAACTCAGACAATTAGACACAAAACACTCAATTTTCAGGTGGCTGCTTTTGCTTCATAAGTCAATATATCAAAAATCCATATATCCACTTAAGTATTTGATACAAGTTATTTGTAGTTTATATGGAATATGAACTTTAAGTGAATTTAAGGCAAAAAGTTAAAAAAAAATCAAAGGATCGATAGATATGTTACTGGTGGACAAAGAACTGCATAGGGTTTTTGTCTCCCTTCTGAAGGAAGAATACTACAGTGAAAAGCATGCATCAAACTAACTTATGACCAAGGGAATGTAGAAAAAAATAGCTCTGCGATACAGGGTTAGCAATCATCTAAAATGCATATGTATTTGTATGTGTTCCTACACTTTCTAGGTAATTTCTCAGTGTAATAGTATGTGTTCAAAATTCTATTCATCTTGCAACATGCACTTTATATTTTAAAAATTCACAAGTGAGCAGTTATTTATTGTTCTCCCACAGTAAGAGTGAAATCCAGAGGCAGGAATCTCAGTAGGAAAGAAAAGGATCATTTGGTTGTAATCTTTAAAACTAGAGTTATTCACTAAAGCCTTTTGATAAGACAAGCATCTAGAACACTTTTTTTCCATGGGAAAAATCATAGAATTGGTAGAAGAATGGAAGTCTTTCTTGGAAAAAGTAAAAAGCGGGTGTTGATACCTTGAAAAAATTATATTTTTTTATATTGCTCTTGTGGTGTTTAGTAGGGTGTTTTAGTCCTGCTTTTTGTATTGCTCACAGTCTGTGAAAAAGCTATCATCTTGAGATACAGGCTGAGAAGATATTGTAAAATATCTTACATCATATGTGGGATTGGGAGTATAGTTCTGATTTACATTTCATGAATATTTGGGGTGCTTAGGAAAACATCTTACAAGATCTTTCATGCTGAGTGCAGAAGGGAACCTGACTGCTCTCCAGTAAAAGAATAAATCAGCTGGTTTCTTGTAGAAGGGATCATACAAAATGCATGCAAATAGCAAAATCCTTAAATTTTGTGAGAAGCTAAGAATAATTACCAAAATATGAAGGCTGAAATGTGTTTGTAGGAGAAAATCCTAGTTGGGAATAGTTTTGTGAGTTGGATGCTGATGCAGCCTGAGGTTGAGTGGAATTTGACTTGGAGGGGGCTGGGGTGGTGGTTGGTATGTATTTTCCTCAATGTAATAGGTATCTGAGTCCGGAAGCTTACTTCTCATGAAATACCTACATTTTTATATGTGATTTGGGAAGTATCATATTCAGACTTAATTTCAAGTGTGCTCTTCTGTATTGATGTTAAGAGAATAGAAGCCTGAATAAGTGACTTGTTTGCCAAGCCTAATTCAGGTAAAAGAATGATACAACATGGATCAAGTGACCTGAGTTAGTGAATTTTTTTCTAACACAAGTGTATTTAGTCTTGGTAATTATTGGTGTTCTGACTGGTCAAGCAGTCATTTATATTTAATCATGAGAAGATTATTTTTGACAGTGGCACATGTAATATGTATTAGGTTAGAATAAGCTTAAATCCCATTTCTTTTCATAAGAAATGCCTTAAGTGTCTAAAACCTGGTCCATGATAGTATTTTTCATGAGTAAGGATCCTTTTCTGAACTTGGACCTTAATTCCTTTGCTTATTTTCATATTTTTGTCAGAAAAAACAAGGCTATCTTTGTAGCATCAGCATTATCAGGATCTGATCCAAAGACCATGAAAATCAGTGGAAACATTCTCACTAACTGCAAGCAGCATAATGATAACCTGCGCTTTTTCCGTATAGACTAAAGCATTTTGCCTACTTTGTCTGCAGCTAGGACTGGTTAAACACTAGAAGGGATTAATTACTTTTTTTATTGCCAGTGTTATCTGAGTAGTTTGTATGGATACTGCAAAAATATTAATTATATGCAGTGAAAAATGGCAACACT
>JANIJG010004788.1:135939-173407 GCA_024611175.1 Megaceryle torquata | reverse complement strand
TGCGCTTTTTCCGTATAGACTAAAGCATTTTGCCTACTTTGTCTGCAGCTAGGACTGGTTAAACACTAGAAGGGATTCATTACTTTTAAATATTGTTGTTTATAGTGGCAACAAATATTGCCAGTGTTATCTGAGTAGTTTGTATGGATACTGCAAAAATATTAATTATATGCAGTGAAAAATGGCAACACTTACAGAATAATATATTCATGGAATAGTATTGACAAGGTCTACTTGCAACACAGATACTGAAGTCTCGTTCTGCTCAAAGAATAGCTTGAGAAAGAGAAGGAACATATCAGTTTCTTTTGTCTATAGTGATGGTACTAACCAGCTTTAAATTAGGTTTGCAAACATACCTGGTTTTGGTAACTTGATTAAATGGTTTAAGAATGTACTTTAAAAAAACTTCATACTATTATTTCAGGAAGAAAGAATAGCTGAGAAATACTTGTAACTGTCTATCCAGAAAATAATGATTTTTCTGTCAGTATGTTCAGTTTTAATACTATTAATAATGACAGTAAGTTCTTATATGCTATTTTTCATCCAGGAATAAAAAATGCCTTGGGAAAATTAATCTTAGCTCTGTGTCACAGTAAGAATCATGAAATGATTAAAACAAGGACATCACTGCAGAGGGAGAACTCTTATGTTCTGGAATGATGTTCTAACCAACCAATCAATATTCATTTTGGGTTGCAGTGGGTACTGTGCTGTTCATCTAGGAACACAGCAGATAACAGCTAGTGATCAAGTGCTGCATTTCTAAGTAAGGGTCACTTAGAAACAAAACAAAGAACTCCTCAAGTCTGTTTTGGATATTTCTAGGGAGGCCAAAAGAGCACACCAGCAATATCTATGAGCTCTTCAAAGATTTAAAAGTTTTTTTATGGAATAAATGCTGCATAAAAGGTACTCAAGGCATTGTAAAGAGATATATTAATGTAGCTTATCTTTCTTTCAATTAAAAAGAGCTGTAAACCTGTTTTACATGTTTCAGAAGAGGTTCAGTTTGCAGCATAGTAAATGTTACTGCTTACTAGTTGGATGAGTTCATGCATCGTTGCAAGACATGCTAAACTTCTGGCATGTAACTAATCCTGATGAAGTCCAATTTTGACTTAGCTTTTTAGTAAAGCTGATGACATAGAGGTAGTGCATCTGGTGGAAAATAGCATATGAAACAGCATATTGTCATATCTAGAGTTAAGGCAAAGGATAAATGTTTTGTCCATATTAAAACCACCTGAATAGGTATACTTTAATAAATGTCTATATGTGTAGTTATTTTTAATAGTAACACTTGAATGTTTTTTAGTACCAAAGTCTCCATATGACTAAGGAATGGCAAGTGTAGGAAATATACTTATGGAGAAGAGTGGAGATGTACAGTGGTTGCAGGCAGCTGTAGCCCTGTTAGTCTGACCTTAATATGCAAGACTCTGGAACAAATTTTGAAGATGTAGCAGATCTGACTACAATAATAAACATAGGGAACACACAGTTTTCCTTTTGCAAAGAAGGAACACAGCAACTGTACTGAAAGAAGACATAGTGAACTAATTTGACCAAAGGGATGCAAATTAAAGCAGACAAACCATTAAAATAAACTTTTTCACAAAGTTAGGGGTGTCATAAATTGTATTAGTACTTATTTGTGTGTTTTACACTTCTAAAGTAATTGTTTCAGTTCAATTTTCTTGACAAACTATATGTGGGACACTTCTTTTCAGTGATTGGTGATCTTACTTTTTTTATACCAATATAGTTTTTAACTTGGGAGTGTGAATATAAGTAAAATAACCCCTTTTAGCAGAATTGTAAGCCTTTGTAGCTTTATCAACACATATATGTGCTTATGTCTTTGCAAGTTTGACTTGCATTCTGATAAATAATAATCAGGTTGAAAAATTCTTTGGGATGTTTACTTGTCTATAACTGATTCAGTATTTCAGATTCCTGTTCTTACTGGGGATCTGGTTGAGTTTCCTATACTTGCCTATTTTAATGTGGGTCTAGTGATGAACTTTTTACCTTCACAAAGTGGTTATATCAGCAGTGCGGGAATATTTTTATTAGGTGGTAGTTTGTAGCCATTAGGCATTATGAGTGTTCCATGTCACACAATTCAAGTTAGCACTTCTGTGTTTAGAGACATATGAAACCAATCTGCCTGGATGCATCAGCAGTCTGAAACAAAGGAAGGCAAAAGAAGTTACCTCTTATGAATTCTAGTTTTCTGTAAAGAGAGCTAAAATTGTCAAGTAGTGATCAGTAAAACAGATGAAAAGTCATTTTTTTCCCCAAGCTTTGTTGTCTATTGGTTTTTAAGCATAGTTCATTTTTCTGACTGCCTCTCAAAGTATAATGCTGGATGTGAGGGTGTAATATAGAACCATCTTTTGTGGTCTTTTAAAAAGTATTTCATGTCATTTTACTTCCACAAAGCATCACAGAAGTGTTCCACTGCAGTTTTTATGTTTTTTGAATGTTCAATATTTTGCTGAAGTTCTGTTTTCCTGGCTCACTGCCACAGGTCTGGAACAAAGATCTTGATGCTAATGAAAAGGTGAAATCACAGAAAAGAAAGTTTATGGCCATGGCCTTGTTCTTACAGACTGACAGATTATTTTAATCATCAACCAAAGTATAGAAGCCCCAGCTTGTTACTGCAACCTTCTCCACCTTTGGGAGCAATGTTCAGTGACATTAAAAGAACTTTATGACAAAATGTTACCACCTAATGAGCTACAAGACAGCAGGCATTTAAGATGAAGGCTAATACTGAAAGAGACTGAAGTTCTCTGTCTCTTCATCTTCAGTCTGCTAAGTTAGTGCTAGATTGTGCCTGTCTGTTCATGTGTCCAGAATGATCAATGTGCAGCTTTGCTGCAGCAGTTAACTTGACATAATAAATGTTACTGCTTACTAGCTGGATGAGTTCATGCATCACCAGAAGACACACTAAACTTGTGGCATGTAACTAACACTGCTGAAGTCCAATTTTGCCTGTTACCCCATTTTCCAAAGGGGAAGGAATTTGCTTGGTCTTTTTACTAGGTATAACACACCTTTCTCTCTGATAGAAGTTCTTTCCACTGCTTTCCTCCTTCCTCTGCTCACTTGTTCATAAGAATGTTTGCATGTGTGTATAGCCAAACAAACCCTAACATCTCATCAATCATCCCATCATCTCTTTGGGAATGTTTGCAGTAATAATATTTCATTGTTTTTGCTTTCAAGGTTAGAACAGGCCAGAATCTGGACTTGAATACATAGTTAGTTCCTTTCATAAAGAGATGACTCACTTAATAAATGCCTGATCTACTTAGAGATGGTAGTGACATTTTGTAGTTAAGGAGAACATAAAACATTTAGCTTTTAAATTGTGTGCGAAAAAGTTTAATATATTTTATTTATGTATTGGTGTGATATTCTTGACTTAAGTGTTCTGCTTTGATGGCCAAACGAGTTTAGACTCAAGGCACAAATCTCAAATCTACTTATGCGTATTGAAGAATGATTTACAAATGTAGCTTGAAATGAAATAATTCAAAAGATCAAACCTGGCACTTAGTACTTTATCTTCAGTCCATCAAATAGCTTTTCCCTGAAGTCGTTACACACACTATAGCTATGTAGCTTTGATTACAACACTTTAAGATAGGAGTAGTCTGGACAATACCCATTTGACTACCTTAAGTTAAGAAAAGGGTTTAAGATATCTGTCATTTCTTCCTTAGGTGGTCTTAAAGCTACAGCTTTTTATTAAAGCAAAGATCCAGTTCAACTCATCTACATCTGACTGGCTGCCCTGATTTCAGTAAGGCCAACAAAATTTGATAATCTTGCTCCAAGATTAAAGACAATAGAAAGAAGTGTCAAATTCAAGGTTCTAAATATTGCACTACTTGGACTTCAGGACAGAAAAGGGTGTAATTTACTCTGTTATAGGCTAGAATGTGATAAATATATCCCTTTATCTGTTATTTCTGAGTGGCCTATCTGTCCACACATTTCTCCAGGCTTCTCAATTTCAAAATTATGCAATTTTGTCCTTGTGTCCAAGGCCACCTTTTTCTTAGTGATTAATGTAACTTTGCCTTTAGTGATTGTTATTGCTGGGTAAAATGGGTTCAGGTTATAGACACACATTGAATTTTAATTCAGGTGTGTTCTCTGTATGTAACTACTCTGTTATTCATAATCAACACTTATTTCTGCTATCGATTAATAGGTTGTACCAATTCTACTTTCCTAAGTTTTGATATTTGCAAAAGAGTCCATTTTTTCAATGTTTTAATTCAGATTTCAATGATTCAAAAGGTGATTTTGTCTCTTGTGCCTAGCAAGCAAAAGTCAAGGTGTGAATGTCTGTTGGTCTTGATTCTATTTGATTCTAGCCACATGATTTATCTATACCTTTTTCTTTTGCTGCTTCCTTGGGTATGTTTACAGTATGGATAATTTCTTTTCAGAAATTACTATCGCAAAGTGTCTGTGCTGTGCATATATGTATCAGTTTGGGTCCCTAGGAAACATGTTAAAAGGAACTTCTTGAGATGCATTAAGGCTTGTCAAGAACATGAACAACTTTCAAATCTTTGGCAACTTATTTCCAGGTGCCTTGGCCCTCAGGCACCCTCCAAAGTTCCTGTATTTTTTCTTTGGCTAGCAAAGGCAGAGCTAGCTCAAGCAAGTATTCAGAGAACTACTTCAGAACTAAAAACATTTGTCCCTTTATTTTGTCAAAACAGTACTTTAATCCATCCATAATTCTTTTTGTATATAAATGGGTCCAAAATCCTCTGTACTTGTTTTATTAGTACCAGGTTCGTAAGTTCCCAAATTAGATTAGTTTTCTTGATTGATGTTCAGCTAATTTAGACATAAAAAAAGCATTCTTTCCATTCTGTAACATTTCTAAAACATGAGAGAAGGATTTAAGAAGTTATTTGTCTCTTTAAATGAGAAATTATAAAGGTACTGGGCAATTTATAGCAAGATAAGTCTATGCTCTAGAAGCCTCTTAAAGGGAGCCTCCTCCACCCTTCCCTGAGTGGGAACAAAAAAATACCCTTTAAGTGATTGTTCCATTCAGAAAATGACTCAGTGGAATACATTGTTCTTATAGAATAACTTTTATAATGCATTTAAAGAAAAAAAGAAAATTATACTTAAGGAAAAGTAATGCATTTTGTAGCCTGAGTGAAAAGTGTAGGAATGAGCTTTTGTGAACAGAACCCTGCACAGTGTGTAGGAAATAAGTATGTAAACACAAATACCTCTATTAAGCAATGAGTAAAACTGCAGACAATATCAGCTAGACTTGGTGAAATCAGATTGGTAAGTGGTTCACTTGATGCTGCCTCTGTATGACAGCTTCTTACGCAGCCTTGGATTTCTTCTTGTCCACTTCATGTGTTCCCTTGCTTAGATGCTGCGCTGAGAATTGTCATGATATCCTGTTAAAGAAAATTGCATTCGTGGCAACATATCAGGCAATGGTTTGCATAGCCAAGTGCTCCCTTGCTCTGAACCTGGTTTAGCCCAGGTGGCATCACACAGAACTGTCCATCCACATGCACTTGTGGTTTACATGCGTGTGGGACCACAAGGAAGTGGCTCTTATGTCAGTGATTCCCATCTTTCCTTTTTTCCTCTGGGCTCAAGTTACAGGAACTGTGATGTGGCTTGATGTTTTACTGGGAGCTTAACTTGTGCTCCATGGTACCTGAACAAATAGAAAGGTTATGTATAGTAGGATGATGGTGTATAAACCCTTGTATATACTCTAAAGATTATGTTAATAGTATGTCACAGTGCATATCCATGGTCACTGACTCATTTGTATTTCCATCATCTCCACTTCTGCTTTATTGCTCCAACTTCAGTGAGATTATCTGTTGGTTGCTTTAGCTAGAGTGGCTTTGAATGTCAGATTCAATGCCTGTAGCAGGCACAGTCAAGAGGTACTTGATTTGCCTTTTGTTACTGCATGTTAATTTTCATCTTCCCTCTCACTTATTTTTTAATAAACATTAATTTCAGAAGATTGCTAGGAGAAACAGGACATGAAATAAGCCCTTTACAATCAAGCAATATTTCTGGATGGTATAAGAAAAACTTTGCAAGAATCCAGTATTTGTTACTGTGAATGCACTTCTAGTTTGTTTCTTTTTTTTTTTCCCCCCAAGCAACCTAGAATGTTTGCATTTGTTTTCATAATGTGAGAGTAAATAAATGTTGGTTTCACCTTCATGGTGACATCACAGGTGACCAAGATACTAAAATGCAGTTGCCTTCCTGTGCCAAAAGAATTAAAAGGCTTTCATTGTATCTGCCTGCATTTTTACTTTAAGTGAATCATGACATTTATCTTCAGGAAATTAATTCAAAAAAATAAGCTGATGGCAAGAAAGTTTCTGAAGACAGGTTTCTTTTACCATGCTTTGACTTACTGTATAATAAAGATTAGCTGTCAGATTATTTAATAAACTCTAGGCCTTATTGGAGGATATCTCTATTTAGACCTGCCAGTAAAAAAGCCAAAACTTAGTTTTAGGCTGTTCATTGCTTTGACATTCCTGTGCTGTCTAAAAGCTAACTGTAGAGCAAATGTAAAAAGAATGCTCATTAAATTTTATTAATTATATCATAGGTTATGCTGTTTGACATGCAATTAACTTAATATCACACAAGCAACAAATGCAGTTTTATTTTCTAGCACGAGATTAATAACAGAAGTTGTGTAACATGCATTTAAAGGCTATTTAAAAATCAGTTTAAATTACAAGTAACAGTGGAGAAATTAACTGGTTGACATGTGAAACTGAAAGGGTTGGACAAGTCATGAGCCTGCTATAGAAATAGGGAATTTTCATGGCTATTTTTCAGATGTGTACGATTTGGCTATTTAATGCTAATTTAGATGATAAATTTTTCTATATTTTTTGTCTTAATAAAGGGTAGTTTTCTTTGGTCAGAGTAACTGTGGCCATACTTTATTTATGAAAGCTGAATTATAGATGTAATGCTCTCCCTTTGCTTAGCCATGGTACAGTGTGTTGGATGCAGATGCAACTTAATATGTATTCTGCTTCACTTCCTGTCTTATTTATTATTGTGGTAGACTGTTAAGTAGCTAGTGTTGCCTTCTCTAAGGTAATATTTATCTTCAACTACCAATAATACAATTTAGAATAACTTTTAGAAAAAGTTGTTGGCATACTGTATCAGTCAGCTGGTTGTGTCTAGAATATGAAACTATTGATGCTAAATATGTCAGTGTAGCCCAAAAAAGCCCTACTTATCTGACTTAAAAGCAGGTGAGTGTTATTGGAGGGGAAAAGGAAGATACATTTTTTGTGATGTGATCATTTCCTTTGACTTTTAAAGTATCTTAAGATAGCAGAAGATAATGCTGAGAGGAATGGTGCTCAAGTCCCTGGGAAAAGGATTTTTTGTCACTGTTTCTGATTTGAGCATCAGAATAAACAATTATAAACAAGAATAAACAAGTTCTTGGCATATATGGGTATTTCTGTTGTGGTACCTAGATTTCTGCTATGCCCCAGCTCCTGGTCATTGTATGCACAGAATGGAAAAACAGTATCTGCTGTGTAGCTTGATAGGATTGTTGCACATCACCCAGGCAAAAACCCACCATAAACCCTGTTGTTGTTATACCTATGGAAACGAGGTTCAGTGAGTGTGGATGTTAACAGGCAGAATGTATTTGTGTAGATCCATACATTCGCACAGACATAACTGCAATTAAAATGCACTCCTAGCAGAAAAGGGTGTGTAATTTCTAGATATAAGGACAAGAACTCAGACAAATATTCCAGCATAGAAAAGCTTAAAGAATTTGTTGGTTTCTCAGAAACAATGGGTCTCAAGGTATTAAAATTGAAATGAGAGTTCAAACTTTACAGGTATTTGTCTGAAGTAGCATAACCATCAGAGCCCCAGATTAAAAATTCTCTTCAAGGGATCTCGGTAGAATTACAACTCATGATTTTTCTTCTCTTGGCTCCACAGAAATGTTTACTTTTTATATAACATCTGTCTTTAAACTTCAGTCCTTTAAAATCTCTTGCTTCCTGCAACAGAGGAAACAAAAGGAGCATATAATAGACTTTTTGCACAGGGAACAAAGCTGGATGTAACTTTTATCTTTGGCTTCTTTGTTGCTTTCCAAATCTATCCCTCTTTGAACAATCTGCCACTACTCTGTGCCAGCAGGAGCTTTAGAAGAAGGCCATCTGCACTGGCTGCTATGTTTGGGGACAAGCTTTCTTAATTCCTAATGTACTGGAATGGAGATTCCTCTGTGTCCAGAAATCCCAGCCATCATGTTTTAGGGATGGGGCAGGGGTATAGATCTCAGACTAGTACTCTTAGTACTGCTTCTAAGATATGTCCATTTAACTCCTGTATTGTGGGGGCAGCTACAGCATGTACTGCATCTACCCTTAAAAGGTAAATGAAAGTTCTGCTATCATTTCATGTAAGTACTGCCAAATAAATGACTTCAAGGAAAATTTTCATAGTGATGTTTTAAGGAGGTCACTTAAGTTATGCAGCTCACTGGAGAAAATGTGAAGCTTTCAGCCCCAGTAAAGGGTCATCAGGTGTTTATATAGTGGCAGTATTAGAGGGTCCTGTTATGCTATGCAAGTATGGAAAAGAGACAATGCTTGCTTGCCTTAGTATGTTTCCACTGCAATAAATCATACTTAAACCTGTGCTATATTTCTGTAATATGCTAGGAGAAGACATTGGTGTGATTAATTTGGAGATATCAGGCAGATTTAAATTAAAAATTAACTCTCCTAAGTGCTTTCTGGACTCTTGTCTTTCGAGTATTTTCTCCAGAATCCATCTTTTCAAGGAGAAAATGACTTTGCATCAGTTAATGTTCTCCTGCCTCTTCCAATGAGCTTATTTACCTGTCTTTTTTTCCCCTACCCTCTGTGTAACAGGTGAGTTCCAGATTGGTGCCGGTCATTCACCCAAGAGAGGAAGCACATGTACAATTTTTTTTGTCAGACTTTTGTCTGATTCATTATACTTAGCTGGTATTTCAGCTGTTTTTCTTATCCTGAAGCATTGTTCCATAATTGCCATTTTTAAAAGACGAAAGTGATTATAGTGATTTCCTCAGACAAGTCATGAAAACTTCTCTGAAGATACAGTAGCACATTTCTTAATCTAAGTGACTAGAGAGGGGAGGCATCAAACACTGAAGATTGTCAGTCTCTTCTATTGTGGTATATACAATTGTATTTAATTGTGATAGTTTAAAAATAGTAAATTCTTCTCTAATTAAAGAAAATTATAAACCCCCTTTTGGGACCTGTTACCAGAATAGTTTGGGCCTTTTCACAAGGTTTTCAGTACTGAGCAACAATGGCATGGGTTGCATTGTTTTTATATCTCACTTCAAAATAGGGGGATAATACACAGTGCTAAAGACAAATGTGAAGGAGTTTGTCATCAGAAACATGTGACCTCAAAATTTGTGAGGAAATGTGTAGGATAGGGAGTCTTAAATTAGATTTTAAATGCAGAGTTGAGTTTGACACCTTTCTTTAAATATTATGTCCAACAAGGACAAAAATCCAGGTCACTGCCAACATAGGCTTGTTCTGCACTGGGGAACACTTACAGAACATTCCCACTATTGCAGCTCAACTGACATTAGTGATATGAGGAGCTGCAATATTCACAGCTCTCCAGCACTAGCAGCTGTTGCAGCACTGTGTTAATTAGATTGGCACTGAGCTGGTTTAATAGACATGATGCTCCTGACAGCTGCTGGGGTGCCATGTACACTAGGTCTGCCAGCACTGATAAAGCTGTAGTAGTGTTGGTAGTTGTGGCAATTGTTTGCAGAGTTCTCCATGGTAAGTAAAGCTGAGATGTGAGATGAAGTTATATATATACATTCATATGCATACTATGATTTAACAATATTTTCCCCCTAGCATCCTACTCACATGTATATGACTTAGTGGTCACTTGTGAAAAACTGAAAATCTCATGAAGCATGTATCTTCTGGTTTGATGTAGTCTTAGATGAGGGAAAGTGGAAAGAAAAGGAAAGCTTGATATTTAGGATCAAGGGTGTGAAGCACAACTTGTCTGAGTAAGAGTAAAAGTAAGGTTAATTATCTCAATGTGGACTGTGTAATCTGAAGTGGTGATGAGTTGTGTACTGATTGTTAAAGTACTTTAAAAGGTTTTCAGTGCCCAACACAAGCTGATTGTGCTGTTCTCATCCACATGTATCTGTATGTGATACTTGCTTTCTTCTTCAAAGCAAGATAGGTTTACATGAACCAAACATTTCTAATGAAGTACAATTTATAAAGGTAAAGGAATAGAAGGATGTCTGTACATAAGAATGTATGAAAAATGAATTATCTAGCACAATGTTTTGTCACTTGTCTTAATTTTAAGCAGGTTGAACCACTGTATTGAAACTATAAATTTAATCTTGAAATATACTTGAAATACTGTAGTTCTTGACACTTTTTTCCTTTAACAGAATATATCACTGATTGTCTTGACCCATATATGAGGTTTCTAATAAGGTTGTTGAAGGGTAGGGTAATTAAAAGAATACTGTTAGCTAAACAAAGAACACCATTGTCTCCCTCCTGTTTCTTTCTAATACAAATACCTTTGAATCCCAGGATGAGGTCTTTCAGAATTAGCCCATGGATGTCTTATTAAAATAATTTGAGACAAATCACTTCTACAAAAGTTGGTTCTGTGCATGCAAAAACATGTAAAGAAATAAGTACAAAATAACAGTCTGTTTAAACCATCCTGTACTCCTAAGAATAGTTTAAAGGAAAGCTCAGATAGTATTTGACATATTTTGGATGTCAGCAACATGTTCTGTTTTAATTCTGTGAAATACAGAGAAAAAGCCCACTCTGCTTCTGTGTCTATATCCTTACAAAGGACTAAAGTCAATGACCTTCTCCTTTTCCAGAGAAATGCGCACACATTCAAGCAAAATGAAATACTCATTTGCAGCTAAATTGCCCGTGGCAAACATTCAGAAGAACTCCACTGTTTGCCTGATAAATCATCTACCCAGCCCGGAGCGTGCTTGGGTCTAAGCATTGTTTTACTCAACCCACACTCACACAGTTTAGCTTTTAAAAATCTAAATTTAGGATATTTGAATAAAAAAGCAAATGCTGGTCTGTTTGAACTGTTCTCTGTAAAATACCTGTCAATTCCTTTATATCTGTTGTATATAAAAATTTTTTTTGAGGAAAGTTTATAGCTTTGAAAAATATAATATGAAAGTCACATGCATATTTATGTTGATTATTTTATATTTTGTGCTTTAAATATAAAAATAAATATTAGAGAATCTATGCTGGAGTAATTTGAAGGCGATATGTGCAACTAAAGTTTACTCTCATTCTTGTGTATCTTAGTAATTATCTAAGCTGAAAAGTGATAAAAGCAATTGTGAACTCCAGTCATATGAGTCAGTAAGAAAATTGTAATGAAAGGTCTTCAGAAAAACAGTAGTTATCTGTGATATCAGATGACAAGCATATTTATTAAAAATCAATATAATTTTACTGGGTAAGGCCATACTTTAGTTCTGCTGTTGTTCTGTGTAGTTAATTTCTAGTTTGTAAGCCTCCATAGAACTTCCAGCCCTCCTGTGAAGTAGACATGATAATGCTACTTATCACATGCTGTTCTTTGTCTTTTTTCTTTTAAATATGAATAGTCACGGTTGTCTTATGTATGGGGAAAAAATTGGCATTTGATTTTTCTTCTAAACCCTTCATTGAATTCAATAGTGAAAGTTTTCTAGAATTAAGGGGTTTAGACTAAGGTTTTTCCATGGTTCAATAAAGACTAAAACTTTTACGGATCTGTACAGTAGCAATTCAAACCCTGGATGACCTAAATTCTGTGGTGCTTCACTCATTGTATGTGATATTTTGAATGTGAAAATAATTGAAGATTTCAGTAATCAGAAACTGTTTAATGATTCTGTAGTATATTGCTACCCCCTGTTAGCTTGCATTATAATTAGTCCTTTTCTTCATCTGTAAGTCTATATTTTTATCCCAGGGGATTTCATTATTTTATTTCTATGAAAAGTTGTAGTTTATAGCTACATCACTGAAAAACCTTTTTTAACAGTAAGATCAGGCTCACAAGAGCTGAAGGTTGATATTAGTAGTAACAACTTTTTTCATAGGCAAAGGAGGATGGAAGCCTGACACTGTAGAGTGTTCTGTGGACTTATAGATCTTAGACGTTATTGCTGAGAGAAGCCTACATGTTAGAAGAACTGAAGTCAGCCACTTAACAATAGCTCTCAAGTATTGTCTAGAAGGTACTCCAGAGTTGAGAGGGTCAATCCTGTCATCTCAATGATGAGAAAAGTATGACAACTTGTTGTCTTTTTTCTCTGTTCCTTTTCCGTTCATACTTTGACTTTCCAGTTTTGCTGGAATTTTGGTGTAATCTGCTCTTGCTGATAAGAAGCTATAAAGTTGAAACTTTTAGCCAGAGAAAGTATTTTAAAATGGTTTCCACCAGCAGTTAAGAATAATGATCTCAGATACTAACACTTGTAGTTTTATCTTCAGCAAGCCCAGCAGGTAATCTGGGAATGGATCCAGATTCTTAAACATAGCTCTCTAGTGCCACCTTACATGTCCTTGAGTATCTGAGGACCTTGCATGGCAGGTAAAGGAGTAGATTTCTTATAGGATATACTTCTGAAGGAGCTTCTGGAAGCCAGATAGGACACCTGTATTAAATGGCATATAACATAGTAAATAACTTGTGTTGCACCTACTAGAGGCATACAATGCCTATCCCACATTGAAATGCTAGAAATATGGTTACATTTAATTCATATTTTTTTCAAGGGAATCAAGAATAAAGTCTGAGTTAAGATTGTTCTTCAAACATCAATGTCTGAAGACACTGTTATAAAGGGCTTTTGGTTTTACCCAAATGGACCTCTAGCCAAACATCTGTAAGAGGATTGTCTTACTTCCACCTTCTGTTACATGAAGTGTCTGTATGTCTATGAAAACTGATAAATTGCTACGTGCATTAAGTGCAGCTGTTAATCTGTCTGTGGAGATAGCACTGCTGTCGTCCTTCAGTAACATACTAGATTTAATGCTTAATCTTCCCCTTGATATATTATAATTCTAGCCTCCAGCTAGATAGTTCTGCAGGTGATGCTTTGGGAAATGTTTGCAGTTTGGAGATGGGGCTGGAATGGGAGTGGAGAAGGAACATCATCATTCCTCTGCAGCTTTTCTCAGAACAGAAATATTAAGGCCATTTCTTTCAAAAATGTTTGGTAGTAAGAATGGGGTTTTGTGGGTTTTTGAGTTAAACTCTCCTAAATACATGACTCATCTCCTTGGAGCACTTGCCCAAGGATCAGAAAAGTCTAGAATTGGATGCAAGGTGCTTTATCCATCTGATGGTGCTTTTAACCCTCTTTCCTATACTAGTAATAATGAATATTTACTTTTCATAGAGTGTAAGTAGAGTTTTTGTTTCTAGCAATAAGAATACATGGAATAAGAGCGGTAGAAAAGAATAGCCTGAAAACAAATTAGGAGAATAAAAATGTATTCATATGAAAATTACATTAGCAATAGAATTTTGCTAGTCAAAGGCAGAAAAAATGGAAGACTTCTGTAAAAGTAAATATCTGAACTGGCTTTGGTTTGGGTTTTTGTTGGTTTTGGGTTTTTGTATTTTTTTTCTTGAAAGCTTAAATGTTTGTATTGAATGGGTACTGGATGTTTCAGTGCAATGCTTTTTCTGAACTGGCAGCTGGTTGACTAAGTTTGATGGCCATGATATTGTATTAGCTGCAAAACTGTGGAGTAGTTCAGAAACTGGAATAGTCAGGTATTTGCAGGAAACTTCAGTGTTATGCAAGCGTAGTTGTTTGCTATAGTAATTGGAAGAATGAAAAAAGTATTAATGGTCATTGTACCCCCTTACTGACTTGCATGTAATGTTTGAAGGCCCAATTTGATTTTATACTTTGAGAACTAAAGTATTCAGGAAGATCTCTACTTGTACATCAGCAGATTTTTTTGTGAGGTGCCCTTGTTAACTCTGAGGCCCATGGATCCTGCACAGCGTGGGACTCTCCCTTGTAGTTATTCTCTGGCATGCTCATTGCCCAACACTATATAAATGCAAAGGTAAGAGAAGCTTCTCTGGGCCTAAATCTGAAAAGCCTGAGGATAGAAATGTAGGCAGAGGGCTTGTTTGATAGCTAGATTAGAGGGAGAATCCAGTGACTCTGCACTCTGTTAGATGCTTACATTTGCCCCTGGATTCTAGTGACCAGTGGTCAGCCCTAAAAACATCACACTGAGCACTGTGGGAGGCTTAAAGGGTAGTACATGGAAGACTGCACAAGGTTCCAGAGAATACTAGACTCCCTAAAATCCTTTGGGGGAAATCGGTATCATTTACAAAGAGAAGCAGTTATTCTCTGCAGTTCACATTCTCCAAAACTTCCCTGCCCTTTGGAAGGGAAGAAATGTTATTTAACTTCTGCAGCCAAATTCTAAGCAAGATACAACTATTTTAGTACTTTTGGTGGGTTCTAATCTTCAGGAAATTATTCAAATCTATACCAAACTGTCATATTTTTAAACTTAAAAAAAACCCTCTTATGATTAGAATAAGGGGACAAAATAGATAAATGAGTGGACTATATATATCTCTATGTAGAAAATATATTATCTCATACTCTCCACTAGATGGACTCATGAACAGAGGGTTCAGAATCTAAACTGATTCCTCCTAAAGAGAAGTATCTGATGTTAAGCTGCTGCTAGAGTCTGTCTCTCAGCAGCAGTTAGGGAAAGGAGCTTCTGCACCTGCATGTACTGTCAGCATAAGAACTAACTCTAATTTGCTAGGAGATAAGGTCTGGCTCCTGATGCTCTTTTTGGCAATGGTGTTGAAAAAACTGGAGTATATCCAGCCAAGAATCATACTGATTTCTGAATATATAAAGCATTATGTAAGTGCTTGAGGTAATTTCAATTAGACCTCATATGTGCTTAGAGTGCATGTAAGGGTGCCATATGGCTGTAGAAGTGGGAAAGGTATGTGCTGAAATGCACTAATAATTAGTTTTAGCAAACAATTGAGTAGTCTGCTTGAAATGACAGGTTTATTGACAATCATTGTTTTCAGTTACTTTTTTAGTCACAAGCTAAATTATTATTGTACTTTATTGGTTTGTTTCCTTAAGTTACCAGCTGCTTTTCACTTTAGTTGCTGTATTTGTGAAATGATGCAATATTTTTTCAACCTGTAAAATCGGACCAGCTAGCAAAGGCATCAGCAGTAACCATTTCATTAAAATAATTATTTTTAAATCACCTTGAACATACAGCTGTAGTTATGCCTCCAGTAAGTGATAGGAATGACCTCCAGAGAACATGCTTGTGTTTTGAGCTAACATAGGGCTGTCAGAATATCACTGTATTATCTCCTTACTCAGTCCTGACATCAGAAACAAATGAAAGTAGTCAAAAAAAAGACATTGGAAAAAGATATCAGGAAAGCTTTGTGACTAATACCCACTCTTCTTCCAACTTCTTTCCATTTCATGCAGTGTAGAAGTTGTAGTTCTTTGGCAGCTGTAATTACACTTGGGTTTGCTGAAGGTCCTGGGATACTTGATGGTAAAACTGAGTGGAGAATATGCAATGACACTACCTGATGTTTGATAAAATAGTCAGTGAAGTCAGTGGGTAAGATGTCCCAATAGTAAGAAGGCAATACAACACAGAAACCAGAAGTACCTTAGTGCTGTGAAAGAGTAAACTTAATGGAAATAAACAATGAATGCTGCAAAGGAAATAAACGTGCTCCTACTGCAGCCATTTAATCTCCACAGCTGACTTTAGGGCCCTGCTGTTTAATAAACTAAATACTTTTTGGGAAGTACATTAAGCTTAATAGTTATTTTTTCAAATACTGGCATAAGGCCAAGTTGATTTTTTTAAATCTGTAGTTTTCTATGGATGCATCTTTCTATAAGTACTTTGTAAGAAACATGTGACTAGATTATGTAAGATATAAGTAAAAGTTGCCAGAATAATACAGACACATGACTACAAGGAAATTCATGGGGTCACATTATCCAGTGTGGGAATATTTTTCCTATATCATTCCTGATGAATTTTCCATTATTAGTGCTATGAATGGCTATAGCTTTCTTAGAAACTGCCAAAGACAGTGACTCTGGGTCTTTCCCAGGCAATCTGTGACAGTAGTTCATTATCTCTATCATTGAAAGATAATTTTTTTTTAATCAAAACCCACTTCCTGTATCCTGTGTCTTTTGTCTAATCAATATTCATTTCTTGTCCCTGTCCACTGTGAACACAAAGACCAAGATTGTTTTCTTCTTTCCTGCAGTTTTTTTCTCATTGAAAATATTACCATATTCCTCTTTTACCTCCTTTATTCTCAAGACTGATTCAAATGATCATGACAGGTCTGGAGGAAGGAATCTTATATTTCAATCTAAGACTAATATTAGTAGATACATCAAGTGGATTTGAGAGGCCAACTTCATTAGATTTTGAAATGAAATTGGGATTCACTGTTCCTTCCAGCCGTGGATGACTGATCACTCTTACCATAAAATCAGCCTGTTGCTATGGCCTTCTGTGGGATTTTTGTTGCACTGATGACAAAATATTATAAACTAAAGAAACAAAGACATGCTTAAGAAACCACAAGAGAAAACAAGTTTTTTGAGAGACTGCATTTTCTACATGGTATTTCAAATATGAAGAATCAACAGGGAGGAGAAGGTGTATCTTTGAGGCAGTGTTATTAATTAAGGAGAATGAAGGTCAAACTGTTTTAACTGGTTCAGCTGAAGGTGAAGGCTTGAGAAACAAGTCTTTTGCAAGTCAGCAAACAAATACTGAGTGAAACTATACTCTTGAAAATTTGTCTGACATGGAAATATACTGGTCTTCTAAATATCTTGGATGAGACTCTTAGCAGTTTTCACGTAGTCTCATTTTATGTTCTAAATTATATGCTAAGTTTAAAGACACCACAGTATATTAGAATCAGGGAATCAGGATGCTTTGGATTGGAATGAACATTTAATGGATATCTAGTCCAACTCCCCTGTGGTGAGCAGGAACATCTTTAACTAGATCATGTTGCATGGAGCCCCATTAAACCTGACAATGTTTCCAGAGACTGGGTTTCTGCTATCTCTGGACAACCTGTTCCAGTGTTTCACCAACTTTACTGTAAAAAAATTATGCCTTATCAAGTCTAAATCTACTCTCTTTTAGTTTAAAGCCATTACCCATTAGACTGTCATACAGGCCCTGCTAAAAAGATTGTCCCTGTCTTTCTTATAATCCCTCTTCCAGTATTGAAAGGCCCCAGTAAGGTGTACCCAGAACTTTGTTCTCCAAGCTGAACCCCAACTTTGTCAGCTTTCCTCATAGGAGAGGTGTTCTGTAATTCTCCGATCATTTTTGTGACCCTTCACTGGACTTGCTCCAACAGGTTCATGTCTGTCTTATGCTGAGGACTCCAGAGCTGAATGCAGGACTCCAGCTGAGGTCTCACCAGATCAGAGCAGGAAGGCAGACTCACCTCCTTTGACCTGCTGACCATGCTTCTTTTGATGTAGCCCAGGATATATACAGCCTCATCTGAAAGGAGCAAAGTATTGAATTTTAAAGGATAAAATTGGCTCTTGTTTTCATGTGGCTTTCTTGCATTTTCCATCACTGAAAATAATACAGTAACCCTGTCAATTTCATTGTGTCTTGTATTGGTCCCTCTAAGGAAAGGGACATGTACCAACTTGCAGTATTTGCTGTAGTCCTAATACTCATAGTGGAAGATATCATAGCAAGTGTCATTAACACAGGTAATAAGTGTCCTGTATTTTTATATCAGATATATAATTGAGTAAGTTTCCTGATGATAGGACATTGTTCTAAGAAAATGCAAATGAGATTTGCTTGAAGAGGCATTTATGCCATTCATGAGAAGGAAATTAACTAGCAATCTGAGAAACAGCAGTTGTTTAAGGGCTTCAACAGTAGCCTAGGACCTCAAGATCTGAGTTCTGTATCTTACTGAATACAGTATCTTGCTATATTACTCCTCTATCTTCCTCAGTCTTTGCTTCTGGTTAAGTGGAAACACTGCACATGGAGGCCTTCAAGTAAAAGGAACTAGGTGTTATCAGGAAAAGATCAGTATTAATTAACTATACATTTTTACATAGTGTGATAAGTCCTATACTCCTACAAGCAGGTAAAATCGGTATGTTGGGTAGGTGCTCGATATATTGGTCTTGAGAGAAATTTTATGCTCCATTTCTTTAACACTCTGCCAATACTTGTCTGCTACTAAAGCAGCATCAGAAAGAAACTGACTTTTGCTAATGATGCCCTAATGATCTCAAGTCTTAAGTATGTTTTGCAAGAGCTCTGAATCACATTGCAAAGTCATTCCTACAGTCTTTCCAAAATCTGATTTAAAGTGATGACTTAAACTCATTACTTGATGCAGAATGTTAACAACTGCAGTCCCATTGCCTAGTCACAGTAGTAACCTGTATAAGGGTGTTTTGTGTCTGTGGTAGTTCTTGTCTAGTATCTGTCATACTGTTTCTCAGTGTTTTGATGTACAAGGTGGAGTTTGTAGGGGTGCGGTATGCTGTTCACAGAAATTAATAATCCATGGGTTAGCGTGCCTCTGTGGAACTGAGAGACAAGCCAAATGCAACAGTAATTTTAACCACCACCTTAATTTCTCTCATTAGCCATTCTCTCTTTCTAGGCATGCTGATGTCAGGTTACAACCATGCTTATTTTTCTTAATGAAAACTGTAAACCTCAAGTAGTTGCAAAAATGTATACTTATATGATACTACAAGCATTTTCATCACTTGGAAACATACAAATTATTAAAAAATGTGTGATAAAATTGCAAGAGTGGGTAACATTCCAAATATATCGCTCTTCCCACCTCACACCCCCACTGTCTGATGCTTTCCTTGGTTGCAAGTCTGTCCCTTGAATGTCAATAAAGCAGTGAGCACTAGGGAGTGGCATTAGCTGCAGTTCACTGCACTCATATCATTAAAGAGTATATCAGCTGTGACAATTTAGTAGCTGTAAGAAAACAATCATATTTATTGCCGGCAGTGAGACAGCATGACTGGCTTTGGTACCAACAGTCTCTGTGGTGATGCTTTTTTCTTTTTTTCTTTTTCTTTTGGTTTTCTTTTGAATGGGGGCTTTCCTCAACAGGGGGAGACTCAGACAATGAAGAGTGGCAGAGTCTGCAACTCTCACAGGTGTGCTTGTAAGAGTGATGCAGCTGGGGACTGTTGCTGGGAAGCCATGGGAGATTTAAACATGGTGAAAATGGAAGCGCTGCCATATTGCAGGCAGTGAGACCGCTGTAGCTCTCCTGGCAAAACACTGCCAGGGGCGTGCATGTGGGAGCTGGGCTGCAGAGTGCTGCAGCCTGACACAAACACTGGGAGTAGTCAGATAGGTTTGTATGCTAAGAAGGAAGACAAATTGAATTAAAAACACAAACCAACAACTCTTCCTGGGAAGAGTACAGAGATGCTGCTGGTTTGTGTAGTCATGAGGTCAGGAAGGCCAAGGCACAGTTGGAGGTGAACTTGGCAGTGGACGCAAAGTTAACAAGAAAGGCTTCTAGAGGTACATCAATGAAAAAAGGAAGGTGAAAGAAAACATACCCTCCTGAAGAACAAGAACAGGGAGCTAGTAGCAACAGAGGGAGAAGGCTGAGGTTCTCAATGATTTTTTTCCTCAGTCTTCACTGGCAACCTCTCTGAACACCTCCCAAGTAAAAAAATAAGGCAGTAATCAGGGTGATGAAGTCACTCCCATTGTATGTGAAAATCAGGTTCCTAACCTCCTGAGGAACCTGAACATACCAAAGTCTATGGGACCTGATGAGATGCATCCCAGAGTTCTGAGTGAACTGGCAGATGTAGTCACCAAGCCCCTCAATAATATTTGAAAAGTCATAGCAGTCAGGTGAAGTCCCTAGTGATTGGAAGAAGGGACATGTTACACCTATCTTTAAAAAAGGTAGAAAGGAAGACACAGGAAACTATGGACCTGACAGCCTCCATGGGGCATGGGACAGCCTCCATGGCTTCACTAAGGGGAAATCCTTCCTGACAAACCTAAGGGCTTTCTATAAAAGAGTGACTGCATCAGTAGAGAAGGGACACCCTATGGATGTGATCTATCTGGACATCTGCAAGTCCTTTGACATGATTCCCCACACCATCCTACTTGCCAAGTTGGAGACATGGATTTGATGAGTGCACTGTTCAGTGGATAAGGAATGGGCTGCATGGCCTCATCCAGAGAGTAGTGGTCAATGGCTCAAAGTTCAGATGGAGATCAGTGACAAGTGGTGCCCCTCAGGGGTCTGTACTGGGACGTGTGTTATTTAACATTTTTATCAACATAGACAGTAGGATTGAATGCACCATCAGCAAGTTTGCAGATGACACCAAGCTGAGTGGTGCTGTTGATACACCAGAGGGATGGGATGTCATCCAGAAGGGCCTAGACAAGTTGGAAGGGTGGGCCCAGGTGAACCTCATGAGGTTCAACAAGAGCCAGTGCAGGGTCCTGTCAATACAAGCTTGACTAAGAGGCAATAGAGAGCAGCCCTGCAGAAAAGGACTTGGGGGTGCTGATAAATGAGAAGCTGGGTGTGCACAGACAGACAGTGTGTGCTTGCAGCCCAGAAGGCCAATTGCATCCTTGGCTGCATCAAAAGAAGTGTGGCCAGCAGATCGACAGAGGTGACTGCTGCTCCACTCTGCTCTGGTGAGACCTCACCTGGAATACTGCATTCAGTTCTGAGCCCTCAGCACAGGAAGGACATGGACCTGATGGAGCAGGTCCAGAGGAGGGCCATGATGGTGGTCAGGGGGCTGGAACACTTCTTTTATCAGGACAAGCTGAGGGAGCTGGGCTTGTTCAGCCTTGAGAAGAGACGGCTCAGGGGACACCTAATAGCGATCTTCCAGGTACCTGAAGGGAGCTTATAAAAAGACTGGAGAGGGCCTGTTTGCAAAGGCCTGGAGCGAAAGGATGAGGGGCAATGTTTTTAAATTAGAAAAGAGAGGATTTAGATTGGATGCGAGGAAGAAGTTCTTTACCATGATGGTGGTAGAACACTGGAACAGGTTGCCCAGGGAGGTGGTTGAGGCTTGACAAGGCTCTGAGCAACCTGCTCTAGTTGAAGATGGCCCTGCCGTTAGCAGGGGGGTTGGACTAGATGACCTCTGGAGGTCCCTTCCAACCCAGACATTTCTATGCTTCTATTTGCTTTTCTGGAATTCCTGGACTTTTACTTAAACGTGGTAAGTAGATTTCTGCCTCTGTCCTTGCTTGTGTAAAAGGACTGGTCACAGAAATGTGCATATTCTGCTGAATTACTAATAATATGCTAAACTGGCATTGCAATTTCTTAATCTGTATCTCCTGTAGAAGTCACTATTAAATATTCTTCATTGCTTCTAAAAGCTTCTATTTCTCTTGTCCAGCATTACCCTACTTGCTCTCAACTGAAAATATATTTGTCTCTATACTTGTTTAGTCATATAAACAAGTATATTGTGTTTATTCCTTCCAAACAGAAGTTTTAAAATTGATGGCCCTGAGAAAGCTGCTCTTGAATGCATGAAGCTGTTCTGTATGCTTGAATTGATGCTTCACTCATTAGTTGATACAGAGAACTGGGAAACCTTGCATATGTATCATGCCATTAGGAAAAAAAAAAACAAACAAAAACCAAAACAAACTACACCCAAAAAGAAACCAAAATGCAACCGCCATACTCAGTTGCTTACTTTGCTTAGGTTTTTCCTGCAAAGGCTGTAATAAATCCTTGTTATTGTGCAGAACGACTTATTTCCTTTAGATACTAAGATAAATCTGAACAATTCAAAAACAGTGATTTATAAAAAATTCACTTCACAGGACTCTTGGAAAATAATTGTCAGGGTCTTAGAATTACCCTGTGAATTCTGAAAGGTTCCTAGGCATTACTGCTAGCCCAGGACTAGTTCAATGAATTCCCAAAGTCTAACCACCTGTAATATATTAATACATTTTATTCGAGTATTGGCTAATCAGGCTATGTCTAACTAAAAGGTGATATCTCTACTTACAGATTTGTTTTGATGCATGTGAATTGTTGGGTGAATCTTCCTATTATTATGATTGTGCTCTCTAATGGTAGGCTTTATGGTACAGTTGGTTTCCTGAGCTCAAAACTTTATTGTCTTTCCCAAGGAATACTACAGATACATCCTGAAGTCTGGTTAGAAGTTTTAAAAAATGTTCTGTCTCTGTAAAAGCCTGCAGGGTTTAGGGTGGAAAACTAGCAATACACAGTGTTCTCTGATGGAAAAGAACCATACTCTTTCAGAAAATTTCAATAAAAGTGCATGCTTGACCTGTGGAGTTTTCAGGCAGTGGAGTTTCCAGAGGATGAGACAAAGCACTCAAGTGCCATATAGATGTTACTGAGTGTATGGAAGGCAAAGCTTTGTTTCAGATATGTTTATTAACCAAATAAACTTGGCTGTGTGAATATCCTGTTCAGTCACCTGAAATTGGACACAATTTATATTTTCTTGTGTTCTCTTATAAGTAGAAAAATTTTTTATATGGTGAAGTGTATTGCTATATATGTGTCTGAAAAGAGAAGAGAGTAAGGTGTGGAGGAGCATTTAATTGCTTGCAATGATAAGTGTTTAAATTGTATAGCACTGTATATTGTTGGTTTGCTCAGGCACTTTCCTTTGGTATGCAAACTAATAAAGATGCCCATGTTTCCACCTCAATTTAAAGGAAATAATTTTCCACTGAGTTAATAGAGAATTAAGAGACTTTTCCTATTCGTTTTTTTTTTCTTATGTGTGCTGAATCTGTGATCTTATGTTTATGATTACTTTAGACTGATAATCATATTACAGTTTGTCAGGAAACTTCTCAAAATGGACTGAAAGAATGCCAGTCTTTCAAAGATCTTTTGACAGCATAAATATAGGTAAGACTTAGAGTAGAGAAGGCAGCCAACAGGCAAGTCTCCTTTTTCTTATTTGGCAGGTTTTTTTAATAAGTGACAAGTCTCTGTTTGATGGGTGATGCAGCAGAAAATGGAGTATTTAATCACTGGGGGCTGCTTACATTTTCTGGTACACTGCCAATGCTAACCTCGTGGTGGTGAGTATCCACCTTCCACAGTGCCCAGCATGTCACATATGTGTTTCAGGTTTCCATGATGATTGGATTTGACTCATTTAGCTGCAGGTCCATGTTTAGTTGTACCTCTTATTTTCTCACTTTGCTCTCTGACAAGCTCTCTGTAAAGAGTATTTTGTTTCCACACTGGCTACACCTTTGTCCTATGCCAATTTCAAGAGCTGTGGAATCCTTTTAAAAATAGGATGTATATGTATTTATGCAGGCCCTGTTGTCTCTAATTTAAACAACTGAATATCTCATGTTGCTTAGAGTACAGCTGCTCATCTGTTTCAGTCAACCAGGCAGAATGAAATCTTGTAAGCTGAAAGTAGGTACATTAGTGAATATTTTGGGAGTTGTTTAATACTATTCCTTATGTTGATTTTCACTAATGTCTCGTTTAAACATTTCTTTTCTGTTCTTGTTTCAGTGGTTGTTTCAGGAATAACTAAACTGAGGCAACTGAATGATGTAAACTTTATTTTTTAAATAGATATATGCTGAACTAGCTATAAATTATGGTACAAGTATCAAACAATATTTTAAATCCTTTAAATTTTTGAACTAGTTGTATATATCTTTGCTTTTCAATTGCATATTTTTCCTTCCTGTTTCTCTCAACTGTCACTTCTGTTACAATTTCCATGAAGTCCCTCCTATTGCAGAATAGTCCATTCAATGGCTTTAGGGGTAAGATTCAATTATGGAGATGTAATCAGCACAGTACCATATGCTACATGGGAACTGCTTAGGAGGATATAGATGAAGCAGCTATACAGAGGCAGCAGCATCGCTGTTAAGCGCTACAGTAGTATCAGTATCAACCTCTCTGAATGCTCTGGAATAATCCATGAGGGCAAGAGAAGACATGACATAGTGGTCACCCTCAGCAAATCAGCAACTGCTGAGATATAAAATCAAAGTATTGTGAAAGCTTGACCATTTCCCTCTTGAAACTATTAGGACACTTGTTTGTTTGGATTTAAAGATAGACACCTCATGAGTATCTTTATACTACCCAACCTTAATAACTGGATGGTTTATCTGGCCACAAATTAGACTGTCAGTCTTCTGCACTCTTTGCAATAGTTCATTTTGGAACTTCAGTTTAGCATTTTTATAAGCATCTGCATCACTGCTTAATAAATTACTCATTATACCTTAAAGCAAAATGGTAAGGCCTACAATAGTACTGCAGTATAGTAACTAACTGAATGAATAATACATGTTTGTTTCATAGTAAGCACAAGGAAATGTTGCTTCCTTTCACTTTCAACGTATCGGATGTGCAATTATTGTATAATTAAATTCAGCTTACATGACAGGTGAATGACATTTCCCCATTGCTGTTCCAGGTCGACTACTCAAGCACACTAAATATGTTGTACAACAAAATTTCAAGCAGAAGCAATGCAGGCAGCTACTTTAGTGCATTTCATTAGACAAAATGGCTTCTGTCTCAGTTTCTGCTACTGTGGATAAGCAAGATACACTTTTGACATCTATATGAACTAAGATACCTGGTAAACCAGTGAAGATCCTTAATTAATCGCAACAATGAATGAGTGTTAAGGACTGGAGTTGTTATGTTTAGAGTGAGTGAAGTTTAATCTCTTCCATTGTATAACTTTTGTATTTTCTTTTTAAATGTGATGACACCCATTTGTCCACTGACAAGGAGTCCCATACCACATTTTCAATTCTAAAAGGCTATGAATCATTCTGCAAGAGATGTGTAGGAAGGCAGTCTCAAGGGAAGGAAAATATTCCTCTAAGCAAATTGATACAGCCTATCCCTCACTGCAGCTCTAAAAAGTGTATTGAGGAAAGTTATTTTTGTTTGAAATGATGGAACTTGTAATTTTTAAAAAGACTTCATAGTCCTTGTAATTGCACAGGAATTCACAGAGCTGTAATAATTAACTCTTAAACTGCTCTTATTTTGGGGAGATAATTTTTCATGTGATAAGCATTTACTACATGGAAGGATGTTGTAGAACCATTGTAGTAAAGGAATGGCAGACTTTAACTGTGCTAGGTGTTTCCATTTACAAGAATTTCAAATGGAGATTCAGACAACTTTCTGGAAAGATGGGTATTATTTATGTTATTACAAAGCTGTAAATGATCTATGCAGAGTAGCACTAAAATCACGATTTTTCACAATGTTAAAATAAGCAGCCTTCCCCAAGTGTGCAGAAGGAGCAACCCAGAGAATGCTGCTTGAAGTTCTTTTGTTCATCCTGTGCTTAATGGGTGTGACCATTTTATTCCATCTTTTCCAGGCTTTTTCCATGGGACTTGGCTTGGAACTCAAGAGTTTTGATCATTATTTCAGCCCATAATGAAGCACTGCTTCTGAGGATGGAGAGAAACAAAAAAAAGGTGCAATATTATGTTTAGATGTGAACTCTGGTCCACATCTGTTAAATTTAAAATGTGAAGGAATTTGTTTTACCAAGTGTCCAAAATTTTCTAGTCAGAAACTGAAGTAAGCTCAAGTACACACACCCTCCCACCCCACCCCCACATCACATCAGAAAATAGGGTAAATATGTAAACAATTGTTTTAGATTAATCAAGTAGAATTTCAAATAGGTTCAGAGAATTCTTGAAAAAAATCAACAAGAATAAATCCTTGCCCATCCTCTTCACAGTTTCTGAAGATAAAATGCATATATAGTTTTTTGAAGGCTCAAGGTTCTAGTTATATTTCTCTCCCCTTCTAAAATATACAGCTAATTTTGTGATACAAAAGAAGGCTGACTGTGCTGGGATGAAGATGCTTTCTTGCTACTTAATTCACTGATTGAAAGTAAAATGTGTGAAAAATCATAATAAACCCTTTCTATTTTTTTAAATGGGTCACAGTTAATATTTCTCATGTTGAGCTTAAGAAATATCAGACATAAATTGACAATTTATGAATAACTAATATAAAAAATGTAGTTATTAGATTAGGTCAGTATTTGTCCAGAAAATGTCACTTTGTTATTTCAAAGTTATTAATACAAATTTTTAGAAGAAATTTGTTACTAGTGTTTGATCAATGCAGAATTTTTCTATAGTGAAATTTCATCCCACTTCGGTGATTCCTGCTGCCAACATTGTCCCTTTTCTATATTCATTATGCCTCCCAGTAGCTGTGGAACCAACACATTAGTACACTTCCCGTGCCAGGTTCTCTGATAAGGATTTTTTTGAGTGATAATATGAAATAATAAGGTTTTTTTTCACTGAAGTATTAATGGGCAAGAAATCATTCTTATGCTATGTGGAAGTTTATTCCACATCTTTAAATCTCTTTTCAGATGTGCATATATGCATATAAATATACATATATGTAAAAATACACATAATGATTAAACCTTAGCTATTCTCTTTAGTTAAATTTATTATTACCATTTATGTCAAATTAAGGCAAGTAGAATTAAGAATGATGCCTGTGTCATGGTTGTTTAAAAGATCTCAAACTAGTAGAATAAGTAGCCTGATCTAAGGAGCATCCATGATCAATGAGCAAGGGGGGTAATAAAAAAAGTGCAAGATTAATAATCATCTAGTTCTATATTTCCTCAATTAAAGTTCCTAAGCATACCTGCAATACATATGCATTATTCAGAAAAACTCTTCTACCTGGTTGCTATAAGGATGATTTTGAAGACTGTGGCAAGTTTTATCTTGAATTCTTCAGGAGCAGGTAAAAATCCATTACATGCTTTCAAAAGAAATCAAAGTTGCTCTGTAATATTACTCTAAATAAGGGCAGCCAAAATTCTACTTATGCTTAGATTTCAATTGTTTCCAAAAAATTTCCTCATGTAGAAAACAACTTAGTAGCCTGTATTTAAGATGACGTAATTCTACTGTGGTTTGTTTTGCTGTGAGAATGTCACATCATCCCACCTGACGATGGGTAAGAAAAGACCTAATTAACCATCATAGCTTCATAATTTTCAAAAACGCTTGTGGATGTTAAGTAGCCTCTTCTGAAGGCAGTTTGAGAATCTTTGATGCTAGTTGCACATTCAGTAATAACTCCAGTATGGTATTTTATGAGAGCATCACTGCCTTCTTTTCTGAAAGAAACTTTAGTGTCTTATTTTCAACATTTGTGTTAGACATTGAAAATGTTCACGATGTATATATTTGAGTGTCATTTAGCACCTTAACTGACCTACACATAAGGGAAATTCTCAGCCAAGGCATATAAAAAAATATTTCAATTTAAATTGTTGCATTTGACTAATAGAGTTTTCCTCATGTATTTTTATAATGTACTATATTCTCTGCAGAGAAGTGCAAAACTACTAAAAAAGTGCTTAGTATCTTAATAAGCAAATAAAATGCACATTTCTAAGGTCTTTTGTGTAAACCTCGTGTTAGAAGTAAAACAAAAGTAAAATGCAAACAAATGATGGGAATCAAATACATTTTGTTTTTCTGGAAAATATGGCATTAGTAAGTAGGTAGAGAAAAAAGACTTGGGTGTACTTTCTGTAGCTGCCATCTGGTAGCTATATAACAGAGTTGTGATGGTCAAGCAGGTGGTGATTAACCATGATTCAAAACGATGTTTCACAGCAGCTGTCCACAGCAGGGAATGAATCGTGGCATCCAGCAATATTATGGAATTCACATGCTGGGCGAGTGAGGTGACACACAAGTGCTGTGGGCAGGAGGGGCTGGGAGCACATAGGAGGTTCTTCTTTGGAAATTGTCATTGTCTGATGGTTTTGTAGGGCTGTCCAAAGAACTGTAGGAGTAAGGACAAGCAGCCTTATGTTTATGTTTCACTGAGACTTACACAGATGGTTCTAGAACTCTGAATGTATTATTAAACAAAATTATAAAGGAAGTCCTTTATTCTTCCACGTCAAAAATATTCACTAAAAAAAAAAGCCATATAGGATAGAAGTACAAGTCTTTGAATTGTTCTGCTTTGGAATCTGCAATGAGAGAGGTATGATTAAGAAAATACCCGAGAAAAGGATAGTCTAGATAAACCACAGATCTGCTAGTTCTCATCCCAGTATTTTGTCTGATTTTAGAATAATTCATAAAAGAAAACAAGATGCAAAGATAAATGCAGACTGGAATATAATTTTACACTCTTAGAAAAGTAGGATTAATGAGCCCGGCTCTCTTTTGTATAAGAGAATTTGCTGACCATCTAATCTGGTTGAAAGTCAGGAGACCATTTGGGATGGAGAATATGGATTTTACTCATATTTGCAGTTGCAAATACACAGGTCAAGAGACTTTTAGAAGAGGTAAAATATTAGTTCTATCCTGCACTGCAAATTAAATTGGAATTATGTGTAATTTTGCCTGTCCATGTAGAAGAACAGTTAATATGAAGTGGAGCAGGCAAAGGACAGCAGAATTATCATAGAAAAGAAAGAATATTGTGCAAGAGAGTAAACAAGCTTTTCATGTTTGACTTAGCAAAACACAGATGGAAGGAGGGATATGAGTCTAATTTATAAATATATCAAGGGAAATACCAGGGTGGTAGAAGAGCTATTTAAGCTGAGACTGTCTTTGCACATAGAAAATTTGTTTAAGACTGGCTATAAATATATTTAAGGTTAAAAATATAAAATACTTTTGAAACATGATGTCCTGCAGTTCTTAAGGACAAGAGGCGGTGCACACAAACTGAAATGCAGAAAGTTCCATTTAAACAAAAGGCAAAAAGAAATACTGTGAATCTTGGCAAACACCTTTCTACTTACACATAACTACCCAGTTCTGTGAGTATATTCACCAAAGTAATTCAATTTTACTCAAATACATCACGTGGTTCTGAGTATTCTTCCATTCCTAAGTTAATGCTGTTGCAGGCAGGACAATCTTCAAGAAACCTAGTCTTTTAGTATAAGACAATTTTTGTGAGCAATCAATTAGAAGTTACCATCCACATTTCATATTTTTCTGATACCTAGATCTTGTTGCATCCATGCTCCAATACCTGTAGAACCCATCAAGCCATGTTGTGAAGCAGGACTGTAGTTCCTATACTGATGCTCTGGGAGCCATTGTATAGGTGATGTTTTGCATCAGGCTGAAATTAATTTGATAGGGGCTTATGAGAAGGTTAAGTGGAGGACAAATTACCACTGTTGTTCTACAGCAGGAGTTAACAGTGATCTTTATAGCATCTTTATAGCTAAATAATATGCATTCTGGCATTGCACTTAAGGGTTGCTGCATGACAAGTGATAAAAGTTATGAATGACTTCTATCAGGCTTCACTTTTTCCTGCTTTTTATTTAATATTACAAAGCCCATTGTAATTATCCGTTCAGCAGTTCTCCTTGTCAATCATCTGCTGATTCATAAGCCAGTCAAGCAATATATTACACACTGGATCAGCTGTAAGGACTTCTTGGCACAGCTCCCATCATTGAATTAACTTTTTCCAGAATATCACAATAGAATCAGAACTATCCACATTGTTCCTGAATCAGTCTTGTTACCTTGCTGTACACAAAGCTGTAGGCTTGTAGGCTGCACCTCTCTTGTTGCCTGATACGACTCATATGCTTTTCCTCTCCAGAATGCAGACAGACAATTGTGCTGCTTTTGGCATTACTTTTTCATGTCAGGAAATGTAAGTCAGGTACCAATTTTGCAGTTGTTTTGGGGATATCTATATTTGTGTGAAAACCTGCTGTTACAGCTTGAAGACATTTAGTTACTTCGTTTCCTGTGGTTTTGTACCCTTTGCTTATAGGGGGCCTGCTTTGCTGCAGATAGCAGCAGACAGGTGTAAATTACAACTACAACAGGGCCAGGAAGAACTTTCTTCATATTTTTGAGGAAGAAAAAGCTAGAAAAATTTGCTGAGCACAAGCTACTGGCACACCAAAATTTCCTCCTCAGTATCTTTGTCTCCTTGGTGCACTTCTCTGCTGTAGCTTTTCTCTGTGTGGCTTTTTCAATTTCCATCTCTGACCAGTCTTACTGTGTGTATTAAGTATGTCCTCCTAAGTTATTAAGCACTGACATGATAAACAACACATAATACTGAGGTCTAGATCTAGGCTAAAGAAAAAAAATTATTTTCACAGATTGCTAGGAAGATATGTCAATTATCATGCTTTCCTTTTCCAGAAAGCAAATCTAAACAACACTTAATACTGTAACTGTGTATGGAAAGGAAGGCTTGCAGAAAAACGTAGAAGGAGTCATCCCAGTATTTATCAGTATGGGAAGATGATGAAGTACTACAAGATAAGCTAATTGTGTTCCCTGTAACAAATGTTCTCTTTGATATAAACTCTTGCAGATAAGTTTAAGATGTGCTGCAGGAAGAATTAGAAGATAAAGAATATTCATAGCAATTAGTTGCCAGACTTTACTGGATAAACTGGTTCTCAGCAGACAAATCTTTTTGGAACCTCCCCTTTCCCTAGGAAGTCCCTTTACAGATGCTGTCCCATTAAAGCTCTAGGCTGTCTCTCTCAAACCTTAAGCAAAACCAAACCCTAATTTGAGATAAATGGTATCTATGGAACCAGGCTAAGCCTTAGCACAAGCTACTCATCCTTGCCCTTAGCAAGGAATTTCTCAATGGAGAACTCCTTTTGGCAGCCTGTGCCTTCCAATGGCAGTTTTAGTAAAAGCCTCTATATTCAAGCTAAATGAAGTAGTTCTCAGAGAATAGATAGGATTGCAGCTTACCCCTTGTTTTGGCAATGCCTTTTCAGCCCCACTCCAACTGGAGCTTTAGAAAATGACTCTCATGCAAAATAAACCAAGTTAGTATTTGGGTTGGGCTTGAAGGAGAGCAAAAGCTTGGAGATCCATTTGGGTTGGGTTAGAAAGGGGCTGACAAGAGGTAGGGTAGACTGAAGAAAGAGATGTCCCCTGAAGAATTCTTAATGTAGGTCAGGTCTTTGATTTTAGGCTCAACCCCTTGCCTTTTAGGGCTAGGCTTATGACTAGTTCTGAGACACACTATAGAGCTTCATTTGGGAGAGGAGCTGAAAGAGGTAGGCTGCAGAAAAATTTCTTCCATGAAATTTTGTCCTCCTTTGGCAGTCCCTTTACAGTCTTTCTTCCTGAAGCTCTACACTTGGTCACTCTTTATCACTTAGCCTGAGCCTCTCAAATGTGAGCCTGAGGAAAGAGATCTAAGGGGAGAGTGCTCTAAGACCTTATGTTAGAGTTTGAATTTTTCTAGCAAGAAAAGTGCTGATTGAGGAATACTTGACTTGCTTTTTCCCAACCATTTATTCTCATGGTCGTCTTGTGAAATGGGTGCCCTTACAGGGTTTATATTTTAGTTGTTGTAACATGTATTCATACCAGCTGAGCATCATTGGGCTGTATGCCACAGTAAGTTACTTAAAGCCAACAGAACTGCGGGGCCCAGTCTAGTGATGGACTGCCATCTGTTCAATGTTATAGCCTGTGACGAAAATCAAGTAATACATTTAATAATTTTGTTTTACATTATGTAGTTACTGTAGAGGCTTTTCGTGGAACTGTGTGACTGCTGAATTACCTTATCTGAAGAGAAGAAAGTTAGAAGACATTCAGTTCTCTGCTCTGATACTGTATTATTCAAAGTACAAATCTTTTTTCTACTTAGTCATTAACCTATATACACATAAGCAGCCACTTACATGGTGACACAAATTCTGTTATAATTTGTCACTTCTGTTGGTGTACTGGAACTTTGCCCTATCTCTTGCATTTCCCTTTAATTAATATAGGTTTTCACTTTAATACAGTTCATAGCTTTTTATCAAAGCTTTCACACAGAAACCTGAGAGGTTTAGTGTTTTCTTTTACCTTTTAACAGATCTAATTTCAGTGGGAAAGGTTAATTAACAATATTTTTTTTTAAAGTAAATTGTAGGAGTATATTTTTACAAATGATAAATTTAATGGGAACTTATTTACTGACCATTTATTAGTCAGGGGTAGGAATTAAGAGATGTTATACTGTCTCTTGTATTAGGTGTATGTTTAAATATGTAGCCTCTTCTTGTAAAATTAATTTTTCAGGATTTTTTTCACAGTTATTTATTTGTTAAAATAATTAAGAATCAAGTTTAGGACATTATCCAGAAATAGGAATGAAAACTAGAATGAGTTTGACTAGGGGAAGGAAAAATGCTTATCCAGAAGTTACACACAACTTTTTCTGAAATCAGGAAATTTCTATGTATATCTTTCTGTGCTTTATTAATTTTTACATACATCAATTTTCCTTAGCAGTCACTGAAACTGAAGAATGAAGTGTTAGAATTTCATGCAGCAAGATGTTCCTCCTTTATTTATTTGCTTTACCTGTACAGATAGAAAATGCTGAAAACTTTGGTAGGATGTGTTTTATTTCTTTGTCTCTGTTTTCAATCAAAGGTGTGAAAACAAAATAGTTAACTTGCAAAATAGCTTATTTTTGTTATTATTTTTCCTTTTACAAGTCAAAGAACATCTGAAAATGGAAGTTTTAATATCTGTAGAAAAAGGACAGCGATCAGACACATCATGCAAACCATTTTAGCATAAAAATTAAACTAGTGGGTGTTAACTCTACACTATACTAGTAGGTGTTAATGCTATGCTGTAGCTGAAAATAAAACATCACTGGAAAACCAAGGTCATTTCTTAAGAGACAATGCTGTATATGGTGGTCCATTTTTCATTTACTCTGTCTAGCTATAGTGGAGGTAACAGTATTAAAATTTCCAGGGCTAACACTCCATTGATATGAATGAAGAAATTCACATTCATATTGAGTCCTCTGAGGACTAATGGGTTGTGCATATCAAGGCTGAAGAATGATGCAAGGCTAGATGGACTGGCTTAAAATCTCAGCAGTTCTGCCTTTCTGCTACATGCCTATCAGCAATTTTTTTACAGGATATCTGTGCTGTATCACGCTGCTTTTTCTAACACTGGAAAAGTGACAGACAGGGGATTAAGATTTTTTTCCTAGTGGAAAATTCTCCATTGCCACAATAGGTCATAATTAAGTCAGAATGGCATTCTTCCTCTCTCCAGGAAGAAACTGATATCCTGACTCCTGCGTTCAATGCTTGTTCAAGTGAACAGTGTCTATAAGCTGCTTGAAGTAGCCACTGGGCATTGATGAATTCTAGTCTCTGTGGTGTGAGCTCTTTATTTCCTATGGCCTGAAATTTACATAAACTCAATATACAAACTGTTGCAAGAATTTGGTGCCAAGAAGTTTTGCAGAATAGTGGCAAAAGCAATTGAACACGTGCTCTTATTTCAGTGCTATAACTGAGATTGTGAATCAAAATCTTATGTTTGTTAGCAAGAATAGAGCAGTCAGTATGATCATTTATATTCTCTCTGTTTGTGTAATAAGTAAGAAATATATGTAAAAGATTGCCTTTAATTGATGTTAAAACATCTGAGAAGTATACAGAATATAATTAAGAACTACCTGATGTACTTTCCAAGCCAAAGTACTTTTCATTAGAGGCCTGAGCCCTGTAGTTGTATATATATTTTCCAAGTAAAGTTTAAGAAGTGTTGAAATATACGGTTTAAATGTAAAAGAACAGGAAAAGGTCCAAGTATTAAAAATTCAGATTAGAAATAAGCAATACATGTTTAGCAATGAGGGTTACTAACCTTTGGAATGGTTTATCTAGTGATGTGATGAATTACCAATTACTTCTAATCTTGAAAAACGGTTAAATCCATCTTTGATTGAAATTCTTGACTTTTTTTACATTTTCCCACACATGAAAATCATTAGTTTGTTATTAATATATAAAAATTATCTTCCATCAAGTCAGATTATGAACCACTCTTGAAGAGCAATGGCACATCGTGACTCATATGTGCATCTCTTCTACTTTTAAAAATAGTATATCTAAATCTAAACAGAATTGTGCTAAATTGTTTGCCAAATCCCAATATAGGATAATGTCGTCTTAGAAGTAGTAAAATTTAAAATGCAAAAAATAGTTTTATCACGTGGGAAAAGGTACTTTTAAAGGCCCTGTGTGGTTATGAATGCTGAAAAGCATTCCCTCTGTAAAGAGTGCAGACATTCATTTTAGCATTACTATTTCAGCTTTTCTTCAGCATTCTTTTCAGTTCAGTTATAAAATCAGTCACAAATTAAACTGTTAGTGCTATAGTTGAGTTTTACCTTGTGGAGTGTTTTCTTGACTGCTTCCATTCTCATTTGACTTCTCACCTTTAACTGATGGTGTCTTTTTCACATTTCCATTTCAGTATTCTGTGACTGAGCCTTTCTTCTTACGTGAGATGGTTATCGTGCATCTTTTTGCTTTATTGATACTCCCTTTACAGCATAGCTCAGCTAAAAATAGGTATTTTCTTCTTTTCCGGTGCCCACTCTTTCTTATTTTCTTACTCTGATTTTATTTTTTTTATATGCAAAGAGATATGTACAAATGGCTGATTATGCCTCCTGTAAATCATTGATAAACTCTAGTCAGAAGGGGGGGGGGGCACTTTATGATCATGAAGCTAAGCTTGTTTTACTGTTTATTGGGGTTTTTTTCATGTTGTCTAACAATCCAGGGCTTCTTTTTGAGATCTGTCCTCGTGAATCCTATTTCAGGATTAAGTTTGTTATGCTGTTATTTGGATATTCCTGGAAAGTACTTTGCAATACATTTTAGAATCAACTGACAAAACACATACACATTTTTTTTGTACGCATTATGCAGCATTAGATGCTAAATGTGTCAGAGACATTTCTAACAGGCTTGAATTCAAACAGTGTCTGCTTTTTACTTTTTTGGCATGAATCTTACATTTAGATACAAAGCAAAAGACGCAGTAAGAAGCTGGTGTTATATTCCAAATAAAGTTTAAGTAATGAGTTTTGATTAAACCTTGGATGTTTTGCTTAGAATTAATACTTGAGTCACCAAAATCTCATTAACTGTTCTCAGGCTTCAGTGTCACAGTCTTGAGATGATACATAAAATAGCTTCTTGCCATTTTGTATAATCTGAACAAGGCAGAAAAGACTAAGGTAGAAAGGGACCAGTGGCCTTCTGCTCAAGAATAAGAAAGGCCTGAGATTCCAAAATATGAGTCTTCAGATTTCTTGAAGACAGATACATGCAGTAGGAGACATCATGATTTTTAGTATGATTCTGACAATTTCAAACCTCTAATTTGGAGGTATTAGGGAGCATATGCATCATCCACAACTTCTGCAAAAAGACTGTCTCTCAGCTTACACCCTCATCAGATTACCTGGTGGGAGATCACCCCAGGATATGCTGTTTCTTATGAGATCTTAACCTGTTTTGCTTTCCAGCCTCACATATATGTGAGCCAGGTACTGTGGTCATGTAAATCTGCTGTGCTGCCTGGCAAACAGTTCAAACAGATAGAACATCCTTCACGGATGCATCTAGACAGACAAATACTGAGTTTAACTAGAGCAGTAACATACTTTGTCACTTCAATACACCCCAGATCTAGGACCACAGGAGAAGAAATTGAACATATTGCAAATGATCTGCCAGAAAATTTACAATGCTTTTTTTTTTTTTACTTAAGATTCTCAATGTTTCTCAAACACATTTCAATCTCAGTTTCTATCTACAGATAGATGACATCTATCTCAGAAATTTTTCATCTAGCTGTGTCACTCTTCAACTTGCTATGAGCTTAACAATGAATCCCAGTGGGGCTTGAATGAAGGTGACTTATCTTCTTTGCAATCATCATTCTATTTTCATGCACAAGCAGGAGCATTGTTGAATTAGAATCTGCTTGTGCAAGCTTCTTTATTATTTTTCCCACCCTGGGAAAGTATTATTAGCTATACTGCTGGTGTACATGGTGTCATGGTCTAGGCCCAGCCAGCGACTAAGCACCATGTGGCCACTCACTCTCTCCTCCTCTCTCTTCTGGTGGGATGGGAAGGAGATTCAGGAGGAGGAGGTAAAACCCCATGGGTTGAGATGAGGAGAGCTTAATAAAACAACACAAAGAGAGAAGAAACACAGTAATAACACGAATACTAGTGAAGTAATATATAAAAAGAATGATGTAGAAGGCAACTTCTCACCACCTGGAACCCACCAACCACTCAGGTGCCTGCTTAAGCTGTAAAGCTTCCTGGCTGACTTTCTCGTTATATACTGAGCATAATGTCAGTATGTTATCGACTATCCCAGTGGCTGGTTCAGGATTGGGCTATCCTGACTGTGGCCCCTAATAGCTTTTTGTGAAAATGAACCCTATCCTAGATGAATTCAGGACACAGGGCCTGCTCTTTTCCTCACAGGAAATGTCATTTTTCATACATAGGACCCAAAATAATGTTCATGAACACCAAACAGGAGATGTTGTGGGTTTTAAAATTGATTTTGGATTAGATTCAGGTTTTCCTAAGTTTCCCGTTTCATTTAATAAACACCTCACACAGAAATTTTGCAATACTACTGTTCTTGTCAAAAGAAGTGTTTCACACTTCATCCTAGTTTCCACAGGTTCTGCTATTATATTATATTTTGATTTCTTCTTATTCTTTGCAGTTCAATGAATAGTTTGAATAGTATGGAATCTGGGAGTAATGACTTGCTTGGTAACAATCGTGAGTCCTTTTAGATTAAATGGATCAGTGGTGCCAAACATTGTAACGCAACAGGCCAGCCTCTGTTATCTTACAATTTGGCCAGAAATCACAAAATCACACGTCTGAAACTGGAATAGACCTTCAAAATCATCAAGTCCATCCTAACACTACGGCATCAGCTCGACCATGTCAGTAAGCGCTGCATCCGATCTTTCCTTAAACACCTCCAGGGATGGTGACTCCACCATCTCCCTGGGCAGTCCATTCCAGTCTCTAATCACCCTTTCAGTGAGGAGGAGCTTCCTAAAATCCAACCTAAACCTCCCCTGATGCAGCTTCAGGCCCTGCCCTCTCTTCCTGTCATTAGTGGCCTGGGAGAAGAGCCCAACCCCCACCTGACTACACCTTCCTTTCACATAGTAGTGTAGAGAGTGATAAGGTTCCCCCCCAGTCTCCTCTTCTCCAAGCTGAACAACCCCAGCTCCCTCAGCCTCTCCTCATAAGACTTTCCCTCCAGTCCCTTCAC